>PVJH01008110.1:0-87711 GCA_004026705.1 Nesogale talazaci | reverse complement strand
CTGAACTCTGTTGCAGTTTGTTGCCTGGGGTTTGTAGTTTGTCGCCTTTGTAACTGTAAACAGCCCTGGCCTCTGAAGCCTGACTTGCAGCTGTGCTGCCATTCACTTGTTAATTTTGAAGATCACGATATGCTAATTGCCTAAGCTTGCTTGCCCTATAAAACTGGCTTACTTCTCCCAAATCAGAAAAAAAAAAGAAAGAACCACACCCCACCCCATCCCAGAAAAGATGTAACTACTGACACAACGTATGTATGTATGTATGTATGTATACATTATGATTAGTGCTGTATGAGTCCCCAATAAAATGAATTTTAAAAAAATAAAATAAAATAAAAGGATTTTGCACTGCTCAGTATAATATCAATCATTCAACCTTGGAATAAGACCGTGACTTTAAAGAAGAATCTTATTGAAGAGAATAGGGCAAGTTTCTAAAGTCATCATTTTTATTCTGGTTATTTTTAGAGTCTAGTTTTCTATAGTCCTATGCCATTTACCACTGATTTCTTAGCTTGTGGACTCATATTGATGAGAAAAGATAAAATAATTCCATAGCTAAAATGGCTATATAGGAAATAAACTAAAGTTTGACACATTGTGCATACAAATATTTTGGCATCCTGTGGAAATTATAAAACAGTCAAAGTCTTTATCATGACATGAGATTTGCCTATAAAATAAATTTAATCAGATGATATAGATATATCTATTTTTCAGTTGAGTCAAAAAATAGGTCTCCTTTTGGTTTTTTCTTCCAATGAATTTATTGGGGACTCTTACAGCTCTTAAAGCATTCAATACATCCTTTGTATCAAGCATATTTGAACACATGTTGCCATATTCATTTCCAAATATTTTGTGCTTGAGCCCTTGGTATAAGCTCCTCGTTCCCCCTAATTTTTTCTTCTTTCTTGTAAATCATTTTATTGGGGGCTCACAGCTCCCATCACGATCCATACATACATCACTGAATTCAGACCACATTTGCACACTTGTTGCCATCATCACTCTCAAGACATCCTCCCTCCACTTAGGCCCCCAGTACCAGCTCCCCATATTTCCTTTCCCTACCCCCTCCACCTCCCCCACAAACCCTTAATAATTTACAAATTGTTATTATTTTAATGACATAATTTACATATCATACAGTTGAATTGTTTAAACATATTTTAAAAAGTTGTTCAATCATCACCACAACCGATTTTGGAAGGTTTCCTTCATTCTAGTGCTCACTATTATTAACTCTCCATTTCTCTCCAACTTCCCCTGCCATAACCCTAAAAAAACATTGAGTTACTATTTCTATATATATATTCCTACCCTAAATTTCATAATAAGAAAAACATACCAAAACAATAATAACCAAGTGAAACACAGAACATCATCAATCCAAACAAATTGTAAAAGGGTCAGAAAGGATAAAAACAATAAGGTATACTAACCTACCTATATCGGCATTAATCCATGTTCCAATGTACTCTTAAGATAGGAAGGCAAATAACATTCTGGTAAATAGGTTGCCATTTGTTGGGCACCCTCAAAGCAATAGTTCCTAACCAAATCAAAGTCCAATGACCATGAATTCCCTAACCTTGGTATAGCAGGAATCTGTTTCTTCTGCCACCAGGGCATTTCAACTCTTTGTCGAAGGGAGTATTTCAATTCCTTCCAGCTGGCAGGTTTACATTTTGTATTAGTTGGAGCAGTAGGGGTGAATAAAGGCATTGAAGAAAACTGCAGAATCCAATATGCAAAACTGCTAGTCGTAAGTGTTGGTGAGTATAATAAAACTTATGGGATGGTCTATCGCCTATGTTTAATCTAAAACATAGAACAAAATCACCTGGCACAAAGGAGGCATCTACATTTTTTAGTACATATGTTCTATATACTCAGCCAAATACTTAATATTTGTATACAGTTTTCTATATAATGACCACTCCATTAATACCTTAATATCATCCATAAGTATTATAGCCTAACATTCAGTGTCTATATCAATCGATTCTTTGGTAAATCTCACTAAATTAAAGGACACATTATAAATAGAAAGTATGGAGAATACTTGAAGCCAAATTTGGAATGATTGAAATAAGGAAATGGAAAAATCAAAGAGAGTGAATGTATAGTTGAGTTTTTTTAGTGAATATTCCATTTTTAATACTATCATGCACAGATACATACTGATAATTCTGTGTAAAAATAACAATACTTTGTTACTTGCTGTTTGGCCTTTTAGCAATTTGTTTAATTCAGCATTAAACAAACTTTTAATTTGTGAAAGGAGCAGCAGTTAAAAAGAAAAAGTAAATGAGTATCTATATATTCATATTTTCATTATGAAAGTTCAAACTCATGATTTATAAATTTTTTTGTTTTTTGGGGGGGGGCAGGCATCACTGCCCTCTGATGGGAGTAGGAGGCCCAACCTTGCTCCTGGAGAGCTGCTGCTGGATTTGAACAGCCCACCCAGTGGGTCACAGTCCCACACACAACCACTACACCACCGGGCTCAGCCAATTATAAATGTTTTATAATGTGTTACTCATCCAAAAGATTTTAAGTAAGAAAATAAAATTCTATTAAACAAATATGCTTGAAACAACATTCAAAAATAGGTATAGATGTAATATATGCTCAGCTTAAGTTTCGTTTAATACAATCCCAAACTTTCAATAGCTATACTTAGATGCCCTCCAGATTTTCATCATAATTAATGCTTATACTTTCTGCACAAACATATTCTAATATACAAAATATTTGGAAACATATTTGTTTTGCTTATTCTGATGATTCATTTTGTACAAATTGAATTAAATTCTCTGAATTTCTCATAAACTGTTTTACCTATAATATGGGTATAAGTATTTTTTTAAATGAATCATTTTATTGAGGGCTCATATAACTCCCATCACAATCCATACAAACATCAATTGTACGCAGGCCACATTTGCACACTTATTGCCATCATCACTCTCAAAATATTCTCCCTCCCTCCAGTTCCCCAGTATAAGCTCCCTATAGTACCCTTCCTCCCCCCTTCCCCTTGAACCCTTAATAATTTACAAATTATTATTATTTCATACTGTACAATGTCCAATGTGTCCCAACACTCTCTTCCTTATTGTCTGTGTCCCAGAGAGAAGGCTACGTGTAGATCCCTGAAGCTGGTTCTTCTTTTCTATTCTTCCATCCCTCCACCCTCCTGGTATTACCACTCCTATTACTAGTCTTGATGGATCATCTATCCTAAGTTTCCAATGTATCCAACTTCACTGTACATCTCCTGATCTAGCTGGATTTATGTGCTAGAATTGGGGTCATGATAATGGGTGGGAGGCAGCATGGGAGCTAGAGGAAGGTTGCATATTTCAATGCTACCACCCTGTTTCCTAAATGGATCATCTCCTTCTTGTAACCCCTCTGCAAGAGGATGTCACCTCACATATTGATGGGCTTTGGGTCCCCAATATGTACCCCCCTCATTAATAATAATATAATTTTAGCTCATTGATGCCAGACACTGGATCCCTTCACCACCTCATGATCACACAGGCTGGTGTACTTCTTCTGTGTGGGCTTTATTGCTTCTGAGCTGAATGGCTGCTTATTTGCTCAAGCCTTTAAGACCTCAGACACTATGTCTTTTGGTAGCCGGGCGCCATCAGCTTTCTTCACCACATTAGCTTATGCACACATTTGTCCTCAGTGATCATATCAGTAAAGTGAGCACATAAATCTATGCTTTTTAATTCTTGAAGCCTGATATCTAATCCCTTTGACACCTCGTGATCCCACAAGCTAGTGTGCTTCTTCCATGTGGGTTTTGTTGCTTCTGAGCTAGATGGCTGCTTCTTTACTTTCAAGCCTTTAAGACCCCAGACTTTTGATATCTTTTGATAGCTGGGCACCATCAGCTTTCTTCACCACATTTGCTTATGAAAAAATTTCTCTTCAGTGATCGTGTCAGAAAGGTGGGCATCTTGGAATGAAAATTTAATAGAACAAAGTGTTCTTGAACCGAGGAGGTACTTGAGTGGAGGTCCATTGCCCATCTCTTGTCCTACTACTAACCCTGTAAGTATGCACGTTAATCTTTCTCCATCATCACTTATAAATATATGCCCCTATGTACATCCCTTTATTTGAACGTCTATAAATGCCCATTATCCCCCAGTTCCTTCCTCCATTTCCATTTGCCTCCCTCTTGTCCCTCTATCATGCTCAATCTCCATTTGGGTTTCAGTATTTTCACTCTGTTACATTAGTCTTAAAGAATACCCATCGGCCTTCTCTCATCCACCTTGTCACTGAATTTGTATCAATTGTTATTCCCTTTTTCCTGGATTGGTTGACTTCACCACCTTTCCCCCTCCTCCCACTCTTCCATGTCCCCTACCCTGGAACCATCAGTCCTGTCAATTTCGCCTCCAAACTCTTTGTCCAGTCTATCTTGTCTAGGTAGTCCTGCAAAGGGAACAATATGTACAAAAAATATCTCCTAAAATGAAGCAAATAAAACAATAACAACAGCAAGAGAACCTCTCAATGTACTATACATATATGTAAAAGAATAATAAAAATAATAGCAATATAAAAACCTGTATAAAGTTCAAGGTCTGTAGTTGATTTCCCAGAGTGACCCCTGGTTGAGTCGGATGGGGTGCCAATACCCTGGCCCCAAAGTATATCCTTGGCACTCCATCTGTTACTCTACGCTCTGTTGCACACTCTTAGTGCACACACCAATGTGTGGTTGTGTCCGACAGAGTATAGTCTTGACCCCTCTTCTTCATCCTGGCACCGATAGACCTGGGTATAAATATTTTTACATTTAACTTTCTACCCTTCTTATTGTTCAGAAATATCCCTGTAGTCCAAAAACTTTTACTAAGAAATAGGAGATATTATTTTGAATGATGATAAAAGCATTGGCTATAGAAGTGATAATTGACTCTTGTGATTCTAACTATAGTGAATGGGAGTATACATGATATTTGAGAAACTGAGTAAGAATCAATCTGTTACTATTATACAAAAGATGGTATATGACAGAATTCTAGATGCATGGTTATATTCCTTTTTAGCTGCCATCATGTAATATTGTGTGTGAATCAGTATTAAATATCCTTTAAAATAATTTTTGCCACCTAAGTTATTTGAATTTTAACCTACACATTCACCACACATACACACAAACTGGAAAATGTACAAGTATATAAATTACACATTAAATTACCATAGGCATTTAAACTAAACCGTAATGCTGTAATCATGTATAAACATTCAGTAATAGATTGCACTATATGTAGCATATTCTATCCATAGAAGGTTTTATGGAGATATAAATTAAAATTAATTGTTTTATTTTGACTTTTCTATTTGGACCCAGGAGTGATGAAGCTTTAACCTTTATCGTGTTCCAGAGGATAGGAAATTATCTAGGCTACTGTAGTATTAAATTGAATTCACGGCCGCTGTGCTATAAGATATGGGAACATAAATATGTTACAAATTCAAAATTTTAATAGGAAGCTATTTTAAACCTTTTCCATGTCACTTTAACAGGTACTGCTACAATTGAAAAATATGACCTCCGGACCAACAGCTGGCTACATATTGGCACCATGAATGGCCGTAGACTTCAGTTTGGTGTTGCAGTTATTGATAATAAGCTTATTGTCGTCGGAGGAAGAGACGGTCTAAAAACATTGAATACGGTGGAATGTTTTAACCCTGTTGGAAACATCTGGTCTGTAATGCCACCCATGTCAACACATAGACATGGCTTAGGTAAGAGCTTAATGTTTTTGCTTCCAAAAAAGTATATTTAATACTGTTTGTCTTTTAAAAATTTGGTCTAGCTCTTCATTGTTAGGATTTAGTCAAATCCTAGTTAAAAAGTTTAAACAAATGATAAAGCTTCCTTCACATCAGAACTCCATGTTCAAACTTTCTTTATATTACATATAGCATATTTGTTTAGTCTTGCCTCTGGTCGAACAGTATCTTAAAGGAGTTCTCTTTTAAGAGAGCATCTGTTCGAAGGATGTGGTATTATGGGTCATAGAACTATCATCAGATTGTTTTCTTCAAAGCTCAACTTAGAGAAGGGAGCACTTGATGATAATGAAGCATTGTGGTCTCAGATGAACCTCGTTCTCTCTCCTAAGAGCCAGGTCCACATATTTATAAAAATCTTTGGCTTTAGGTCCCAAACAGAACTACTCTGTAAAACTACTTGGATTAAGAGAAGCTGTAAGTTAAAATTAAGACACAGTTTCCCCAATACATTTTAGAAGCATAAAATGGGACCTTCTAGAAAAGGACGGAGCTTTGTTTCACCTGAAAATGTGCAGGTACAGTCTTCATAGCCTGTACAAAGTATGTTAGAGGAAGTCTGGCCATCTGCGCCTCCAAGGAACACTGCGACCGCACGTCTTCCAAGAGAGATCAGTTTGTCCTTTAGAAGTCCATGGTGCATTCAATATTCTTTTCAGTGACATAAGTAAAAAAATAAAGATCACTGCCATCGAGTCAATTCTGACTCATAGTGGCCCTATAAGACAGGGGCCCGTGTGAGTTTCCAAGACCTCAGTCCTGTTTACAGGAGTAGAAAGCCTCCACTTTCAACCAACGAACAACTGATTGTTTTGAACTACTGATGTCTGGGATTGCAGCCCAATGTGTAACCAGTACATCAACAGAGCCCTTATATACTACCAGGACACCAACAAGTAGAATTAGGAAATTATTCATGCAAACACAGAACCACTTATGTAACTAAACAAATTTCAAGCAGTCAATAGCTTGCCAAATTAAGCAATGCATATTCTGTATGGAATACCTAGTTAAAATTTCAGACTGTTTTCATATTTTAGGTGTAGCCATACTTGAAGGACCAATGTATGCCGTTGGTGGTCATGATGGGTGGAGTTATTTGAATACTGTAGAAAGATGGGATCCTGAGGGACGTCAGTGGAATTATGTGGCCAGTATGTCAACTCCTAGAAGCACAGTTGGTGTTGCTGCATTAAATAGCAAGTGAGTAAACCCAAATATGCATGCGTTTTGCTCTTTTCGAAGTTCTGTACCAGGGTATGTTGTTTAGAATTTCAGTGATGTGATCCATCAATCAATAGAGTTTTCTAATTGACAAAGATATAGTGCTTATTAATAATAAGCTATCATAGACACCTACCCTCATTATGATGGAATATGCTTACCTATAATAAGAATTTGAGTAAAGTTTTTAGTCCCTTTCTTTTAAAACTGCGCTCCTGGGATCAGCAATATAAATGTTATTACTTAAAATTTATTTAAAAAGTTAGAAACGTAGATTATCTTAAAACCTCCTGAGACCTAATCTTAACTTTAACAAGATGCTCAAGTGACATATATGTCCCATAAGTTATGGAAACATTTTTTGTAGGCAAACAAATTCCAATTATTACCCTTAGGAGGCTGTTTTTTTACATTACAACTTACTCTTGCCCTTTAAAACCTTTTGCTTGGCATTGTTTGTGATAGAGTTAATCATTCTATTCTTCAATACTATCTTCTTTGAACATTTAATGTTCCCCAGTACAGAATCATGACTAATCCTGTCCTTTATGAATCATTCCCTTTTCCTGATCACTTCCCTATGAAATCAAGGTAATCTACTGAAACTTGATAATATTAAAGGATGCTGTCTCCTTACCCCACTACTTCTCCCAAGATGGCAACTACATTCTGACTTTGGAGACAGTCACTATCATTTACCTGAGTGCATCAGTGATGATGCTTTCAGACACCACAATGGATCGGTGTCAGGAGGCATCTTGTGTGTCTGTAGTGTGTATGCTTAAATACAACACCTCACCATATGTGTTCCTGTTAGATGCCATCAACCCCATTCTGACCCACAGCAAAATGAAACATTGCTTAGTTCTGCACCGTCTTCACAGCTGTGCCCATGATTCAGCTTATTGTTGCAGCCATGGCTTCAATCCATCTCCTTGAGGGCCTTCCTCTTGTTTACTGCTTCTCTGTTTTACCAAGCATGACATCCTTCACCAGGGACTGGTCTCTCCTGACAACATTTCTAAAATATGTAAGGTGAAGTCTTGCCATCCTTGTCTCTAAGGAGTACTCTGGCCATACTTTTTCCAAGACACATTTGTTTTTCCTTTAGCAGTCCATGGTACTTCGGTTCTGTGTTCCAACACCACAATTCAAATGCCACAAATTTTCTTAGGTCACCCTCATTCAGTGTCCAATGTTCAAGTGCATCTGAGGTCACTGAAAATACCAGAGATGGGTCAGGTTCATCTTAGTCCTTAAAGCAATGTTCTTATTTTCAATAATCTAAAGAGGCCTCGTGCAGCAGATTTACCTATTGCTATTCATCTTTTGATCTCCTTACTATTGCTTCCGTGAACATTGATAATGGATCCAAGAAAGTTGAAACTCTTGACAATGTTAACCTTTTCTTCTTTTATCATGTTTTATTGGTCCAGTTGTGAAGATATTGGTCCTCTTTGTGTTGAGTTGTAATCCAAGATTGAGGTCTGCAATCCTTGATCTTCATAACCAAGTGCTTCAATTCTTCCTTGATTTCTAACAAGTAGGGTTGTGCCCTCTGAATACTGCAGGTTGTTAATAAATTATCCTCCAAACTTGAGGCCACGTTCTTTTCTTTGTAATTTAGCTTTTCTGATTATTTGATCAGCATTCAAATTGGTTGAGTATGGCGAAATGCTGCAACCTTGACACAAACATCTCCTGATCTTAGACCATGCAGTATTTTCATGCTCTGTTTGCCCACTTAACTCTTGATCCATGTTCAGTTCCACCTGAGCACAATGAAATGTTCTGAAATTCACATTCTTCTGAAGCTTATCCATAGTTTGCTAAGATCCACATGGTCAAATAGTCTGACCTAGTCAGTAAAAGACAAACAAGCATCCATCTGGTATTTTCTGCCTTCAGCCAAGGTCCTTCTGACATCAGCAAAGATATTCCTTGCTCACGTCCCCTTTAAATCAGCCTGGACATCTGGCAGCTGCCTGTAAGTCATTTTTGGATGACTTTCAGCAAAATTTTTCTTGAATATGATATCAATGATATTGTTTTCTAATTTGAGCACAGTGCTGGGTCACCTTCCTTTGGAATGGGCACACGAATATGGATCTCTTTCAGTTGGTTGGCCAAGCAGCTCTCTCCTAAATTTTCTGGCATATGTGAAATGAATAAGTACTTTATTTACATGTTGAAACACTTCAAGTAGTATTCTATCAATTCCCGGAGACTTGTTTTTGGATAATGCTTTCAGTGCAGTTTGGAATTCTCCCTTCAGCACTCACTGTCAGTTCTTGTTCATATGCTACCTTCTGAAGTGGTGGAATGCTGACTGGGACTTTTTGTTGCAGTTACTGTATTTGCTTCCATTTTCGTTTTATGCTTCTTACATCAATCAATATTTTGCCCATAGAACCTTGCAAGATTGCAACTATAGTTTTAAATTTCTCTTGATTCCTTTCAGTTTTGATATAGTGAGTTTTTTTCTTCCCTCTTGGACTTGTAGTTTTAGGTCTTTACACATATTACAATAGTAGTGTTATTTTTGTTTTGTCTTCTTGGCCCTTTGAAATTTTCAGTTGACTTCTTTGACTTCATTATTCCTCCTATTTGCTTTAGCTGCTCTACAATTAAGAGCAAGTTTCAGATGCTCTTCAAACATCCAATTTGATCTTTTCTTTCTTTCCTATCTTCGTAATGACCTTTAATTTTTTTCATAAATGTTATTCTTGATGTCTTCCCAGCTCATCAGATCTTTTGTTATTAGTGTTTAATGTGCCAAATTTTTTTTATTGAGGCACTTTCAAAATTCAGGTGGGGTAAACTCAAGAATGTATTTTGTCCCTCATGAACTTTAAAAAATTTCCTTCAGCTTTATCCTGAAGTTACATATGATTTTTTTCATAAATGTTATTCTTGATGTCTTCCCAGCTCATCAGATCTTTTGTTATTAGTGTTTAATGTGTCAAAATTTTTTATTGAGGCACTTTCAAAATTCAGGTGGGGTAAACTCAAGAATGTATTTTGTCCCTCATGAACTTTTAAAAATTTCCTTCAGCTTTATCCTGAAGTTACATATGAACCATTGATGGGACAGTGCACAGTCAACTGATAGTCTAGACTTAGTGTCTACTCCTTTTTCACTTCCCACAGATACAGTCAATTTGTATCCTTTGTACTCTGTCTGGGGAAGTCCATGGGGATAGTCACCTTTAGTGTTGTTGAGAAGAGGTACTTGCTATGAATAAGTTATGGATTTGCCAAAATTATATCATGTGATCTCCAACTTTATTTCTATCACCAAATTCATGTTTTCCAATGATTGTTCCATCCTCTCTTTTTCTAACATTTACATTCCAATTGCCAGTAATTATCAGTGCATTTTAATTTCATGATTGAACAATATCATACTGAAGTCTAAGATAAGAGTCTTCAATTTTTGAAACTCTAGTTTTAGCTATCAGTGCATAAATTTGAATAAAATTATAGTGATTTGATTTCTTTGTATGTGGAGAGAGCAGTCAGCATTGTACATGAAGATCTTGAAGTACCTATTTTGATGATGAATGCGACACTATTTCCTGCATTGTGAGCTACATGATTTTCTAATTCAAAATGGCTCATACCAGTCCATGTCAGCTTGTGAAAGTCCAGACTATCTGTCTCTATGCATTTCATTTTATTTTTACAACTATCAGTTTTCCTTGATTCACACTTTCTGTGTTAGGCCAGGTAGACTATGGAAACAAATTAATAAGCATGCATATGTATATAAGGGAGAGGTTTATATACAAGTGGAATGGAACATTGAAAAAGCACCCCAACTCAGTCCAGTCCAATCTCACGAGTCTGATATTTGCCCATATGTGAGATACCAGTCTATAAAGTATTCTTCAGATTCATGTGGCACATACAAATCAGGCACATCAATGCAGGATAATCACAGGTCAGTGGGTAAGAAAGTCTTAGGATCCAGTGACATTGTAAGTATCTCCGCACTGACAGGGAACTCTCTGTGGCTTCTCAAGCATATCAGCATGGACAGGAATTTCTATGTGGCTTTTCCAACTTCAGAGATCTGGTTCCATCTGGGTAAGCCCATGTGGTTTCTCCTCCAGGATGTCTCACAGGGAATCAGCCTTGTGTCTTGTCAGTAGAGTGTCTCCCAGGAACTGACTCATGAGTCTCCAACCTCCAAACAGGAAATACTGCCATATTTTCCAGAAGACTCAGAGGAGAAAACATGCCCAGACAGAGGTCTCTTTGGTTATCTAAACTCTTATCCCTCAAATTGACAGCAGGTTAGGTGACTGCTATACTTTCCTTGAGTCATACATTCCAATTTCCAATTACTAAATAATGTTTGCAGTTGTTTCTTCTCTTTTTGAGTTGTGCCCCACCAGCAAGTGAAGGTACTGCACACTTGACTCAATCCATGTCATTACTGTCTGCTTTACTTTTAGAAGGCAATTCTTCCACAGTCATATTTTGAGTGCATTCAGACTGGAGTGGTTCATCTTCTGGCACTATCTCTGACAACATTCTTCTGATATTCATGAAGCTTTCAGCATGTTTCAATGTTTTCCATAAGTTTTCAGTGGTTAATCCTGCTGATGTGGACACCCCACTCTTTCTTTATAGTTTGATCTTTTATGGAACCTGTGTTGAATCCTGTTTACTTTGGGGTGACTGTACTGATAGTTGGAATACCAGTGACGTACATTCCAGAACCACAACAATACACAAGCCACTACAGTACATTTTGACAGACAAGTGGTTGGACATGTGGTTTAGTATTTAATAATTCAGAATTAAATTTAAAATTCTGCTCATCAAAAAAAATTGTGTTTTAAAGTTTAAGGGAATAGTTTGATAACAGCCAATATTTGAGGGAGAAATCTTACTTCTACATCTTTGTATGCATATTAAATCTATATCTTCTTAGTTTTAAAAATGTCTTTTTCTGATTAAAAAACATACCAACGTGAATTCTAATTCTGGGGAAGCAGTACTTGCTACAAGAATGGTAAATTTGGCAAATAGAACCATTCTACTGTCCTTGTGATAATGCTGTACTTCATTTCTAATAATATCAAAGACACTTCGGGCAAGGAAATTATATATATATACATATATGTATGTATATATATATACACATAGATATATGTTGCCATCGATTTTATGTCAGCTCATAGTGATCCTCTAGGACAAGGTAGAAATTGCCATTATGAGTTTTTGAGACAGTAAGTGCTGATGGGAGTTTTCCGCATGTAGTCTTGGAATGGAGAACATCCTTTTGAAGAATAAAGTGTGATGGCTTGTCTTTTTTCCACAGAGTGGTTGGTGATTTGCAACTGCCAACCTTGGGGCTCATAGCCCAACACATAACCATTGATCCCCAGGGCTTTCTATTTGGTAACATCTGGTAACTGTTTTTTCACAAACAATTTAATTGCTACAAAAGAATATAGTTAAACCCTAAACTCACTGTCATTAAGGTGATTCCAACTCATAGAAATCCTGTATAGTGTCTTAAAGGCTGTAAATTTGTATGGGAACAGATAGCCTCCGCTTTCTCCCATGGAGTGGATTTGACTCATTGACTCTGTGGATAGCAGTGCAACATTTACACTACAGCACCATCTGGGATCTTCTGAATGTATAGTTAGAGACTCAGAGTACTTCGAGCCTGTTTTTCACACTTACATCAGTGGTACAAATTTGAAAAAAAATACTGTGTGTGTGTGTTTGTGTTTCTCTTGTAGGTTATATGCTGTTGGTGGACGCGATGGCAGTTCCTGCCTCCAAACGATGGAATGTTTTGACCCTCACACTAACAAGTGGACTCCATGCTCTCCGATGTCCAAAAGACGTGGAGGTGTGGGAATTGGAGCATATAATGGATACTTGTATGTTGTAGGGGGTCATGATTCCCCAGCTACTACTGTGAGCTCCAGGCTTTCTAACTATGTGGAACGGTAAGATATGTCTATTTATTTATGTATGCATATATTGTATTTTTTATGAAGCAGGAAAAATTAATTACCACAAAGTATAAGGTATAATCATTTTGTAAGTTAACCTTTTGTAAAATTACACAATTATTCCTTGGCTCAATATGTTTTAGAGAAATCCTCTTTTTATTTTAGATCCTGCTCCAGAAGCATATAAAAATAAGGTATCTGACTGATTTATATACACATTATAAAATATAAAATGAAATAGAATCCATGAAGAAAAAAAATGTTATTCCAAGATAGATCACTCAGCCTAGTCACCAAATTGAAATCAAACTAATATGAGGGTTTCTAAAGTTGTCGGTCCTCAAAAAGGAAGAAGTTTTAATACGACAACTATACAAAAATAATTTCCAAAGAAATTTTTAATAATGTTTCAAAAGTTTTCTATATTACAATAAATATTTCGTTTTTCAAAAGTAATGTCTTGGAATGGAGAACATTCCTTTATAAGAATAAATTATGGCATTTTTGTTAAACAAAGTCAGTTATATGCTTTTGTATTTATACTGTCCTAATCCCTGTAGAGATAGATTTTTTTCAAGAAATAGTTAAATCATATTAATGTAAAAGAAAGTGACAAATTTACAGTCAGCAAGGCCATTGGAATTCAAGAGAAAGATTATTAAGACTGGTATCTTCATGGAAATTCTTGAAATAGGTAATATTTGTAATTTTTAGGCATAACAAGTAAAGAAAGAAATGTCAGGACTGGGAAAAATCATAAGGAAGGAGAAAGTTATACAATTAAGAGCAGAGACTTTCAGAGTAATAAGCAAGATTTAGCAGTTGAAAACCATCTTATGGTATAAAATATAAATGTATTTTATTTTGTCTTGTAAGTACAGGGATAATTACATTTTAGAAATTAGAATAACACAGTTAAAGTATTTTGGAAGCTATGTATACGAAGATGGGAAAATAAAGAGGACAGTGAAGGAAAGAAGATCATAAGTGATCCTAATCATAAGTGATAAAGTTAATATTCAGTTTTTAATGAGAAGTACTTTTATCTGATGTACTTTTATGATAAGTGTATATCTGCGGGATGGTTAGCGGGAAATGGGGAGCTAATAGCAATTAGTATAAGATTGAAGAAAATGTTCTAAAACTGTGTTTAAGATTATACAATTGTTTTTGATGTTATTGAACTATTGATAGAATTGTATTATATGTAAATATATTCAATTAGAACTTTTAAAAAAGGAATCAGGGAATGGGACACACAACAAAAATGAGGCTTAAGATTATGGTCAAGAGTATATATAAAATGTTTTGCCCACATGTAATGTGTAATTATATGAATTTTCTTGTTCATTGATTTTAAATTTCACTATAATGTCTTAAATTTAAAAGTAGGTTTCAAGTGTTAGGAAACGATTCTTGCAGTTTCTTTTAATGAATGTTTCTGACTCAGGTATCCTTCATTCTGCTTACTGAAAAGGTGTTGGTAGAAGGAGTTAATGGAGAAGTAAAGTAGAAAAGAGAAAGAAAAGTTTGAGACACGTTTAAATGAAAAGAGAGCTCGCACAAGAGAAGAAAGGCAGGATAAAACTATGGTCATTCTACTTCTAAATGTTATTCAAAGGAAGGCACTTGTTCATCTAACAAAAATCACAAAATTCATGTGGTTTAAAATGGGAGCCCTTAGGGCTGAGCCCCAGTGGCGTAGTGGTTGTGCGCGGGACTGCGGCCCCTTGGGACGGAGGTTCAATTCCAGCAGTAGGGCTGGGCTTCCTACTCCCACCACCGGAGAGTAGTGATGCCCCCCCCCAAAAAAAATGGGAGCCCTTTGTAAAAAAGCACGCGACACCTTACATATAACTTTGAGGAACAAACAATCAAAGAAAAAGAAACACTTTCTAACCTCCACACTAATTGAATGAGCAGTATATTCATCATAATGTTAGACTCCTAAAATATTTTCAATCTTTGATTAAGGAAATGTAAGCGCATTTGTAAAAGAATTATATATTTTCAGTTTGCTTTTAGTGACCTCTGGTGGTTAAACAGAATTTTGCCATATACATAGCTTATTTGTTAGCTAATTTTTAATATTGATTTTAATTGCTTATTTTGAACAAGCATACCCACTGTTATCACATAATATTCAGAATTATAACACGATTGGATTCACTATTCTTTGTTTTTTTCTTAACTCTTTTAAGATACGATCCCAAAACTGATATGTGGTCAAGTGTGGCCCCTCTGAGTGTGCCGCGAGATGCCGTTGCTGTATGCGCCCTTGGAGACAGGCTGTACGCAGTTGGAGGATATGATGGACACAGTTATTTGAGCATTGTTGAGTCATATGACTCACAGAAAAATGAATGGAAAGAGGTAGTCTCAGTACAGATTTAAAAGTAGTGTACTTCAGACTTAAATAATATATTTTTAAAAGTATGCTTAATTCTGTTATCTTTTTCCTCTAGGACAGTGGTTCTCAACTTTCCTAATGCCACAACCCTTTAATACATTTCGTCATGTTTTGATGGCCCCCAACCATACAGTTTTTTTCGTGGCTACTTCATACCCTTATGTTGCTACTGTCATGATTCAGGCGACCCCTGTGAAAGTATAGTTCGACCTCCAAATAGCTTGCGACCCACTGGTTGAGAACTGCTGCTCTAGGACCTAGCTAGATATATTCTTATCAATGATATTAAAAATTCTTAATTTATAATTACCAGGATACATCAATGTTCATGTGTATAAGGGCAAAAGGTTCTCTGGATTTCATGAAAAGTCTTCCTTTACATAAAGAAAGGCATCAAATTCAGTCATTTATGAGCATTATCTTGGCCAACATTCTATGTGGGAATTATAACCTGACAACCAAAGAGCAATAGCTTAGTTCACAAAGATCTCTTCTATGTGACGGATGCTATGGAAAGCACTTATTCAAGTCCCTCCCTAAGAAGACGGTGTAAACTACAGATATCCCTAACTTCCTCAGTCTTTCAAGGGTCCGCTTTCAAGAGGACTGGGTATTTAAAAGATACTGTATGAGAAAGGGCACTGAAAGTACATCCCGAACATGCTAAAAGCAAACTTTACCCTGGTGGCAGTTTTGTCAGAAATGGTTCTGATTTTATTCCAAGAAATGAAATGGTATTTGGTTGATTAAATGATGGTCTAATTTTTAAAAGGAAGTTAAATTAACTTTCACTAGCACCATACTCAGGCAAAATCGCCTATTTAGAGCCAACATTCACCTTCCCTTTCACCTACGTTCCTCTTTCTAGAGTTGGCTTCTGTTCTAAAACAATAGGTGCCAATTTAATACACTTGAAAATTCATTACCAAAATCACTCTTCCAATATTCAAATCTCTTAAGACTCAGAAACTCTTAAATTCTACCATGTAAATAGCTTCCTGTTTTGTTAATACCCAATATGAAGCAGACCTTGAAGAAACAAATGTTAACAATTAGGGAGTAAGTCCAATATAAGAATCAATATTTGTGGTCACTTTTGTGATCCTTGCAGACTAGAATTGCTAGGACACGAGGATTCTATTCTTGACTATTACTATTTCAATGAGTAACCTTATAAAAAGAAATCGGTTATTAGATTATGGAATTGTACCAACTATATGCTTCCATATTTTTGTTATCTCCCTTAATTGTCATAATAATGTTAAAGTATGAGTATAATCAGTTATAATTCTTAAGAGGAAGAATCTATTTACTGAAGAGGTGAGACTTACCCAAGGTTGTATAGTCCTCAAGCTCAGAAGTCTAAAACTCTTGCTGATTTTCCCATTCTTAATTGGGCTGCAGATTCCAATATCTTTATTCAAGTTAGAGATTAAACAGAATTTTTCTTTTTTGTTTGTTTTCCATTTTATTTTGTTACTTTTGCTTTAGGAAGTTCCTGTTAACATTGGAAGAGCTGGTGCATGTCTTATCGTGGTGAAGCTGTCATGAATCTACTTTATGAAGTAAAATCAAATAATTTCAAGAAATTGAGTTGGGAGAAGGGAAAAGTGAAGAAACATACTGTGTCCTCCATTTGTAATGAAACACAAGAATCTTTCTGTTGTTTTAATATGTAGTTCCAATTGCTCTCATTTTTAAAATCAAAATGTTTCTAAACAGAAATTGCATAAAAACAACAAATGTATGCGTTTTTAATAACTGATAATATAAAGAGCAATCTAGTAGTCTAAGTTTAGTTTTATTATTTAAAATTGTTAAAATGTTTAGTGAAAATTGATAGTTTTACAAGTGTGAAGGATAATATGAAGTATTAACAGTTTTCAGGTAGGGATCTGAGAAGTTAAAAACATTTTTATTTCCATTAAAGGTACTCTATTAGGTGGAATAAAACATAACATAAAAGAAAATATCTAAAGTCTGAAATACAGTCTATTTTCAATAAGGCATAATTCTCTTATTCAAACAACATACTAAGTAATACCTCACAGTTTCCAAGAGGAAAGTTTTTACTGCGTTAATTTTTTAAAGAAAAAAAAAGGTGATTACACTGATCCTAATATGTCAACTTTTCACAATGGCCATCTTCTAAGACATGTATAAATTTGGCATGCCATAACATGCTCTCATTAGATTTTCACTAGTGATATATTGTAGTAATATATGCACAAGCTGTACACCATAAAATGGTTATCATAATGATACAAACTGTGAATTCATCTTCTGAACATTGAAGTCACAATTGTATGAGTGCCATTCTTCTCAAATATGTCTGTGAGCTATTACCTACCATTTGCAAAACAATTTTAAATATATTCAATTAAATATGTTATATGTTATGTGGTGGAAACATCAAAATATATTGTCGTTTATTTTCATATACTACTATAGGTGATTCTGTTCATGTTTTGTTTATGTAACAGCATGTTAAGGACGTAGACACTACAAAAATTCAAGATTAAACAATAAGCAAAATAGTAGAGGAGTATTTTAGCTTTAAATTCTTCCAGTTTTTCCATTTAGTAAAAACATATTTAAGATATAATGTTGGGTGCAAAATCTATGAAAATAACATCTTGAATGCACATTTTTAAAATTTCTGCAATGTATTCTTTTTAATTTTGTATTTTAGGAGGATATCGTCATACAAAATCCAGAAATATGTTTGCGAATTGCATTGTGTTTCCTTTTAAAAATCCAGAATAAATATGTACAACATATTTGTAAGGTGATGGATTAAAATAAACTTCCTCTGGCAATAAAAACTGTGGCTTTAATTTAACAATATCCAACTCATTCTTCATAAAATGCACAAGAAATAGGGTGTGTGGAGACAAGGAAAAACAAAAAGCCAATATTATAGTCAGTGGGGAAAAACTGAAAACATTTCCGCTGAATAAGGGAATACAACAAGGCTGCCCCTTATCCTCATTCTTATTCAGCATTGTGCTGGAAGTCCTAGCCAGTACCATAAGACAATAGCAGGCAATCAAGAGAATGCAATTAGGCAAATAAGAAGTGAAATTTCACTATTTGTAGACAATATAATTTCATATATAGAAAATCCTAAGGTATCCACAATAAAATTGTTGGAAACAATCGAGCTTAATAGAGTTGTAAAATACAAGATTAACCAACAGAAATCAATTGGATTCCTCTATACCAGTGATTAGAATACCAAGCAAGACATCAAGAAAATAATATGATTCAAAATATCCACATAAAGGCTGAAGTACCTAGGAATAGACGTAAACCACAAAAAAAATCCCAGAATAACCTGCCCTGTACAAAGAAATCTACAGAATATCATTATAAACAACCAGAACAGACCTACAGAAATGGAAAAATATTCCGTGTTCTTGGATCAAGAGAGAATATTGTGAAAATGTCAATATTACCTAAAGCACTTTATAAATTCAATGGAGTCCCAATCCACATTCCAGAATTATTTTTTAAAGAAATGGAAAAGCTAGCTACTAACTTCATGTGGCGTGGGAAGACGCCCAGGTTATGAAAAGAACAACTCAGAACAAAGTCAGTGGTCTTGCATGACCTGATCTCAAAAGATACTCTAAAGCCACTGTTGTCAAAACAGGCTGGTGTGGTAGAATGATAGATAAAATGGACCGATAGATCAGTACAGAAACCCCTGAAATGAATATATCAGCCTATAGGTAATTGATTTTTTATATAGAAGCCCAATAGGTATTAAATAGAAAGCAGATGTCCTCTTTAATAAATGGTGTTGGGAAAACTGGATATCCTTTCACAGCAGAAGGAAATAAGGTCATATCTAACCTCACACACAAAAACAAACTCAAAGCCACCTGGATCATCAATGAGAAAATGGCAACAAATCTAAGTGCCCTATTACAGGGAATACATGGGCTGCCAGAGATGACAAAGGAAGTGCTTTCCATGAAAAACACCATCGTGTGTACAGCTACTGTGGGAAGCAATTTGATTTTTCCTAAAACATGACACATGAAGTACCATATGACCCAATAAAACCATTAGTGGGCAGGTACCCCCCAATAACAAGAAATATGACATGTTCATCCTGGCACAGTTCTCAAGAGCAAGAAGTTGGAAAAAATAAATAAATGAAACATGAGTATAGTATGACTTACAAAAAAAACCCTGCATAAAAAGAGAGCAGTGTATTCACACAATGGAATATAAGACATCACTACAAAGTTTCAATGAAACACCTCATGACATGGGTTGATGGGGAAGACATTATGCTGAGTGAAGATAGGCAATCACAAGGGACAAATGTGCATGTCCTCCTGTAGGAACAAGCAGCAGGATGGCACAGGCTCAGGTTTGCCAGGCATGCGATCTGCTGCCCAGGGTGGGCAGCCAGCCTGGTAGAGCATCTGACTAGTGCCAAAGAAGCACACCATTCTCTTTAGGAATGTGTCTTGAAGGTCACTGTGCCAGAGTGTGCCTCAGATCAGCTGGGCTCAAATGGGAAAGGGAAGAGAAGGGGATGGCATCTACTGAGTGGCAGCCAGGCAAAGCTGTGACAAGATCCACTCAGACAGGTTGCACAATCAGAGGGATAAGCGATACTGGTGGGAAAATTGAGTCAGGTGAGGTGAAAGTTAGCAAACACATCTGTGAGAACCCAGATTCATGATTCAGTAGAAAAAGACAGAGGACCGACATCCAGGATGGGGGGAAGAATGAATGATAATGCTTTGGGAGACCCTAGAGGAGGAGTCCTTTGTGGTATTCACTCAATGGGTGACATTGACCGGCACCATGAGTGAATCCTGGGACCAAGACAGATGCCATGGAACACTGGGGCATTGGATCATGGATCTTCTGGAAGCAAAACATGCTCCAGAGGCTGCATCAGTGAGATCTGATGCAGAAAATCCACCGGATGAATTGAACCCTACCTCAGACATATTTGTACCCTGAAAATTTCAGACAATAAAATTCATGGTGTTTGAGGAAGCAGAAGACAGTTGGACCAAGATAATTGAACTGTTGGTAGGTGAATAAATATGGTCTTGCTACATCAATAGCCTAGGCACTATATTAGCAAATATATTATTCCAGCAAACCTGTGACTGACAATCTCAATGAATATTGTGGTAAATTTTCTTTAGCAATGATCCCCCATTGTATGTATAGATAGCATCAACCATGAAAAGATTGATTTTGTACAAGTGAATAATTCAGGTACTGTGATATGGAGGTAGTCACCCTGGACCCAATTCTCAAGGGGGCTTTAAAAATTAGTACCAAGGGATAATAGAAGACGTTATTGTTGAAAGATTGTTGGTCACAGGAACTTGATGAATGAGGTTTTGAAAGGGAGCCAAAGGCAGATTTTTAAAAACAAACATAGATCCAGGAATGGATTGGGTTTTATACAAAATGGGTTTGGAGTTCATACTAGTTCTAATCAAAGAACAATTAGGAAAATTGCTTTATACACCATGTCTGTGCTTGGTACTCCCTCTCAGGAAGGAAACACAGAAGACATGATGCTAGCGCAAAGTGTGGTGAAGAAATTAGGTGGTGCCTGACTATCAGATAAAATAGTGTATGGAGTCTTAAAGGCTTGTTTCCAAACAAGCAACCATCTAAGTGGTATATCAACCAAGTCAATGTGGAAGAAGCACACCAACATCGGTCACTGAAAATATTATAAATCATATAATTTCCCTCAAAAATTTTAAGAATCATATAATGTGAAGTCAGGGAAGGGAACAATATCAGCGTCTAAATTGCAAAAATCTGGTATGCAGAAGACTATGGATGAAAGTGGGAGCCCAAGAATTATTTGTGGGATCAAATAGGGAAAAAGCCTCCAGTGATTTTCCTTCATATAAAATAGAAGGATCAGAGGAAAGTAGTTAACAAATAGCCTTGGAAAGATGACTATAGAACATGAAAATGATAAACTGAACTTGAATGGCTAAAACCATGTTAGTTGATCCCCCTATTGATGCCCATTAGGCCTGATGTTGTTTTCACCATTTTCTGTATTTTTGGTTTGTGTTTATTCATATTGGGGTTTATCTCAGATGCTTTATGTCACTGGAGGCCACCTTCTTGCAGCTTTATTATATATTTTTCTGGGATCTTTACTATATGAAACCCAGGATTAGCAAACCTGTAGGGACAGCAAGCATAATAAGGATTTTAAGGGGGGGTACAATAACAAACCTGTAGGGACAGCAAGCATAATAAGGATTTTAAGGGGGGGTACAATGGTAGTTGTTAAGGGGAGGTGGTGATGGCGATGGTAAGAGGAAACTCATGGAAAAGGAGTTCAGGAAGAAAGATGATATTTTGAAACTGGTAACAATTGTACAATACTAACTGATGTGAGTGAATTATAGAATGGTGTCAGTGTATTATCCCCCTATAAAATGATTTTGAAAAATAAATAAATGAAACGAGTATAATATGACTTACAAAAAACCCTGTGGCTTTAGAATATGTGAAATGAATCCTTTTAAATATTGCATTGCCCCGCTAACAATACTAAACAATACTCTCCCTCCTAAAATGTCCCTGCTTTGCTTCTTAGCCCTTACTTGAGAGAGAAACAGAGAGAGAAAGGTATACATCTTTAGTTCTGAAGATACAAATGAAAACACAAGCTTTAAAATATTCAGACACCATCTTGAATCTTTTAAATTTATAAAATGTTAAATTAAAATTACCTAAGTCATTAGAACATATCTTAGTCTATCGAATTAAAAAAGGAAATGACCCAGGAAACAAGGGAAAGATCGAAAGTCCTATTACAGCCCAGTTTGTGAATTTTTCAATCATTGAGACAAAACAAGGGAAAGATCAAAAGTTTTATTTCAGCCCAGTTTGTGAATTTTTCAATCATTGAGACAAAACACCAATAAGGAGACTATGTCAACAATCATGCCTGATCTAGCAGGTCCATATTAAATATCATCTCACTGATTATCTGTGCAGATTTACTCTAGTCTGATCATGTACATACAAGTAGAAAGTACATACTTAATGTCTAGAGACACAAATTGAAAGAGAGGGCATCATCTTGGATTGAATAGTGTTTCCCCCCCCAAAAAAAATCAGCTTCATTGGGCATTGATTCTCAATAGTTTGCTAGTTGTCCCAATGCTTGGGTCACTCGTATTCTCAATTTTTTGAGAAATTGCAGTGTCACTTTCCACAATGGGTGTATAGATTCACAGACCCTTCAGCAGTATATGAGGGTCCCAGTCTCTCCACCCTTGGGCCACCTAGCCAGCATTTTTTCCTTTCTGCTTTTTAAGACTTTCCCCTTCTCACTCTCATGATCCTACTTCTACTTTACAAATCCAGCTAGACCAGAGAATGTACGCTAGTACCAATAGCAGCCAGAAACATGGGAAATCCAGGACAGATGATCCTGTCAGGACCAGTGGGAAGTGTTGTGATACCAGCAGGGTGGAGGGAAGGTGGAATAGCAAGAGGAAACCGATTGCAGGGATCTACATATAACCTCCTCCCTGGGATATGGACAACAGGGACTTGGGTGAAGGGACACACCAGGCAGTATTTGATATGACAAAATAATGGCAATTTGTAAATTATTAAGGGTTCATGGGGAAGGGGGAGCAGGGGCAGGAGGGGAAATATGGGGAACTGATACTGAGAAGTAGAAGGAGGATGTTTCGAGAATGATGGTGGCAACAAATGTGTAAATGTGGTCTACATTCAATTGATGTATGTATTGATCGTGATAAGAGTTGTATGAACCCCCAATAAAATGATTTTAAAAAGACAAAACAAAAAAAAAACCTTTTCTATTCATTCTGGGGGTGAGGTGGTATCTCATTGTTTTGATTTCAATCTCTCAGATATTTAGTGATTGTGAGCAATTTCATGTGTGTTGGTCACTTTAAAGTCCATAGTAAAAACATCCATTCCTGTCCTCTGTCCATTTTTAGTTGGATAATCATTTATTTCTTGTTGAGGTGTAATCCCTAGTCTGATATGTCACTGGAAGCATTGCCCCCAGTTTATGGGTTTTCTTCTTGCTGTCTTGATAAAATCTTTTGTGTGTGTGTGTGTGGGGGGGCATCACTGCCCTCTGGTGGTGGGAGTAGGAGGCCCAGCCTTGCTGCTGGATTTGAACCTCCAATCCAGTGGGCCGCAGTCCTGCGCACAACCACTGTGCCACCGGGGCTCAGCCCGATGAAATCTTTTGATGTGCAGAAGTTTCCTATTTTGAGAAACTCTTACTCATCCATGCTGTGTATGCATATTATTCATTATGTTTGAGAGTGTGTTTATGCCATGTATTAGGGCTACTACATTTGTTCTATTTCTTAAAATGATCTTTGCATTTCTAGGGTTTACATTCAAGTCTTTAATTTATCTTGGGATCATTTTTTTGTATCTGCAGTGAGGCCTGGATCCTGTTTCAACCTTCTGCAAATGGAAATCTAATTACTCCACCATCATTTTTTGATGATTTTTGATATGTTTGGGTCCTGTGTTAAAACTCAGTTTTCTGCAGGTTATTGATTTTTTTCTGAGATCTATATCCCATTTCATTGGTGTATGTGCTCCTTGTAGGTAGTATTTTGTTTAAAAACTGATGCTTTTCAAGAAGGGGTCATAGAGGACTTTATAGGAATCACCTGGATTGATTATGTAATAACCTTATTCCCTGGTCTCAGGTTTGATATACCGAATCAAAATCTGTGAAGAATGTGATTCAGAAATCTGTATCTCAAAGGAAGAATCCAGGTGATTCTTATAAATGCTAGTTTTGTAACATATTTTGTAGTTTCAAAATTTCCCAGCAGATGGTGGTATCTAATAATTTTATCTGTTCTTACAAATACAACCATTAAATCAGGTGGCATATTATTTTCACAGTTGGAATCAATTGTATATTCTTAGCCTTATAAATGACATATTTTGTGCTTAACACATACATTCCATAAAATAACATATGCCAAAGTTAATGCAATAGGTAACTAAAGTACAACATTGCCACCAAATATTTTATCAAAAAGCAAATTTTTTAGCCGTAATTTCCTAGCTATTCAAGTCTGATATTTAATACAAAAAAGTCAGAGGCAATAGAAAATGAATGTTTATGACTACATGCTAATACATCTTATTTATGGGTATAGGCATTAGCATTTTTTATTTTTGGGGGGGTAGAAGAGATATATGAAGAAATTTCACTTCACTACAAGTATCCATTAAGTAATAACTACCTATTCTTGCTTGTCTCCAGGACCTGCACCTGCTTTTCCACTTTTTAAAAAAATCATTTTATTGGGAGCTCATCCAAGTCTTATCACAATACATAATCCATCCATTGTATGCAAAGCACATTTGTACATATGTTCCTCTCATCATTCTCAAAACCTTTTCTTTCTACGTAAGTCCTTGGTATTAGCTCCTCCTTTCTCCACTCCCTCCCTGCTCCCCCTCCCTCATGAACTCTCTATAATTTATAAGCCATTATTATTTTGCCATATAGAACACTGTCCGAAGTCTCCCTTCCCCCATTTTCCTGTTGTCTGTACTCCAGGGAGGAGGTTATATGTAGATCTATATAATCGGTTCCCCTTTCTACTCCACCTTCTCTTCATCCTCCCAGTATCATCATTCTCATCACTGGTCCTAAAGGGATCATCTGTCCTGGATTTCCCATGTTTCCGGTTTCCACCTGTGCAAGTGTACATTCTCTGGTCTAACCAGACTTGTAAGATAGACTAGGGATCATGACAGTGGTTGTGGGGGGAAGCTTTTAAGAACTAGAGGAAAGTTGCACATTTCATCATTGCTACATTCTACCCTTAAGTGAGGGTCACGTGTCACACAATATTATTCTTGTGTTTGCCTTTCAATTAAAAAACCTCATGAGCCATACAAAAATCAACAAAATGGCAGGCTTGTTCATCCCTTGTACCGAAACTTACATTTGTGCAAACCAAAATACAATATTTGAATTCTGATATCAGGCAGTTTAGGCTAAAAGTTGGGTTAAGAAATTTAATTTCATTCTCTTTCTCCTTTTTAACCTTTCCATTCTTTATTCCTTTCCTAACCCAAAGAAAATGGGAATGATAATAAAAACTGTAAAGAACTCATGAAATTATTGTGAAAATTAGATGAATTTGTGTAAAGAGCTCAAAATAATGCTAGAAACACAAAACCTTCCAGTAAATGATTGATAGCGGGCAAGTACTTTATTAGATGCCCTCATTTGAACTTCATAACAATTGCAGCCTTAGATATAGGTTACCTCATTTTTAATTATGCCCCATTTAAAGATAAGGAAACTGGTTCCAGATGGTTGACTGACCACAAGAACAATAAATCCCTTTCTAAGAACCAGAAGGAAGCCATGGAGAAAGATGCCAGCAATTGCAGAGGAAAGACCATAAATATGTAACCTGAAGCTGCAAAGTCCAGAAACAGTGGGAGCAGCAGTGATTAAAAGGAAAGGAGAGGCACTAGACCATCCTCTCACTGAACTTAGCTGATGATTTCACAGCAGACTTAAGAGGCTTCTTAACTTTGCAGCTGGTGCATTTCATACACCTGGCCTCCAAGTCCCTGAGCAATCTCCTCATACCTTGCTGTCGAATGTCTATCCATCAGCAATTTCACCTCAGTTGGAGAGAGCCCCCTCTGAATTTGCAAAAGGCATAAATCCCTTAGTTCAGTTGGCTTCAAAATGAACTCATTTCTCCGCTATTTCCGAAAATGGAAAGGGGCAGTAAATTCCCAAACTCATTCTATGGATCCAGCATAATCCTGATAAGAAAATTTTGTAAGGATCTCACAATAAAAGAAAGCTACAAACCACATGAACTAAATGCTTAAAATTGTCTCAACAAAATTCAGACCAAGATAAACCAATGACATTATCAAAAAATAATCCACCAATAACGAGACCAAGGATGCAAGGATGGGTCAACCTTTGAAAACCAGTAAATTCAATTCACCACATAACAAGGAAAAGAATAAGAATAAGAAGTACATGATCATAAAATTAATGCAGAAATGTCATTTGACAATATCCAATATCCAACACTTATTTCTTTCAAAAGCACTATAGAAGGGAAATTCCTTGACATGATAAAGATCCCATGAGTCAAAACTGAAAAACAAAGTCTCCCTGAAATGGAAACCACACAAAGATGCTCCACTTCACTACCCTTATTCAATGCCATGCTGGAAAATGTAGCCAAAATAATTAGACCATAGGAAGAAGCTAAGGGTCCACAGGCCTCAGGCTCATTTATGTGATGCTCTGAATAAATTCGAGTGCACTCTAAATCTCTGTGTTAAATGGTGCTGGTTACAAAATCTCTAAGGAATTATGGATGTTTGCAGTCAAATTTTGTGTGTACAAATTTATATGAAAGTTATGGAATTTAAAATATAGAGATATACTTTTTTGACATGTGAAAGAAAGGTAATGTTCATTTGTGCTTATAACAAAAGTTTCTCAAGCTCTGCTCTTCTGAGGAAAAACTTAGAGGACAATACCATTCCCAAAATACCATTCCTCCGACCGCCCTCTCCTTCTATAATGTTGCAGTGAGGAGCAGTCAAGTTGGTTCTGACCCACAGCAACCCTGGCCCTGTGCTGTCTTCACAGCTCTTCTTATGTTTCAGTCTATTGCTGTAATCACTGGGTCAATCTATTTGGGGAGGACTTCCCTCATTTTCTCTGTCCCTCCATCCTGTCTCTCCATGGGTGTCCCTTTACGGGTCCCTTCTAATAACATGCCAAAAACATGGGAAATGAAGTCTCACCATTTTTCCTTCTAAGAAGTTGTGTTAGTCCTGATAGACTAGAGAAACAAATCCGTAGACACGTATATGTGTATAAGGGAAAGATTTATATACAAGAGGAATGGAACATTGAGAAAAACATCCCATTCGAATCCAGTTCAAAGGCATAAGTCCAATATTAGCACATATATATGATATCAGTCTAGAAAGTGTTCTTCAGAATCATGAAACACATGCAATACACCAGTGGATACAGAGTCTTGTGTATTTAGTGGTTGCAGAAGCATCTCAACTCTGGCAGGGGCCTCTCTGTGGCTTCTTAAGCATCTCAGCATTGACATGGCTTTTCTGACTTCAAGGGTCTGGTTCCATCAGGTAAGTCCATGTGGCTTCTCCTCCAGGATGTCTCACAGGGAGTCAGTTTTGTGTCTTGTCAGTAGAGTGTCTACACGGGATTGGGTAGTGAGTCTCTCACCTACAAGGGGGAAATACAGCTGGATTTCCCAGAATTCTCAGGAGAAAGCCATTCCCACACAGAGGTCTCATTGGCTAGCTCCAAATCGACGTCCAGACACACTGCTGCAGTCTTAATCTTCTAATTGATACCAGACCAGGTGACTGCCACAGGAGCTTTCAGGTCATACTTTTTCCAAAACATATGTGTTGGTTCTTTTGGCAGTGCATGGTACTTTCGATATTCTTAAACAACATTATATTTCAAATGCATAGATTCTTCTGCAATCTTTCTTATTTATGCCCCACTTTCACATGCATGTGAAGTGATTCAAATCACCATGGCTTGGGTCAGATGTATTTTACTCCTCAAGGTAGTACCTTTGATTTCCAACACTTTACAGAGGTCTTGTGGAGTACATTTCCCTAATGCAGTGTGTCATTTGATCTCTTATATAGAAAATCAGACAGAACACAAACAGGAAGCAAACAAGCAAAAACACATCAATGAGTGGACAAAAACAGAAAAAAAACTTCAATCAAAAAGAAGAACATATTAAAAATTGAAACAACTTTAAAAGAGCCATGGCCAGGTGAGGTGTTTGCTAAGGTAAAAGGAATACAAAATAGGTAGTGGGAAAAAAAGTGATTCTAAATATTAGCCATGACCACATAATCAGTTTCAGAGAAGAGAGCCATAATTGTTCTATTTCCTTATTTTACATATACATCACATTTTTGTTTTGTTCACTTGTATAATATAATATATAAATAGATTTGGGTTTTTTCAGTTCTATGCATGCAAAATGTATCATGTTAAATTCAAGTGTAATTTTATAATGATCCATATTTACAGATTATATATCATTTAAGAATATTTGTACAGAGAGGAAATTGTCAATAGGTATATTGTAATAGTTCAGGTTTTGTCAAGGAGTCTGGACCTGGATTCTCAGTGGTTTGACATTGAAAGACGAATAGTCTAGCACAGTAAGATCCCTCCAGGGTGTGGTTCTGTTTCCAGCATTAGTAGATGTCATGGAAACACTTGATTGCTTTTTTTGTTGGTTCAGGATCCTGCATGTGACTTTTTAATTTCTGGTTATTTGGATTTTGAACCATAGTTTTCCATGTATATGGCTTGTCCATTCTAGGAATTGTCAGAAGTCTGCCATCTTATCTATTGTCCTTGGATTTCTTTCTCTTTGCGGCCATAAGCCTAACATTTCAAACATGTATTCATTTACATTTGTTGCCAGAAGACTATTGTTTTCTTGCTGACTTTGGATTAATTAATTTCCACAGCTAAAGGAGTCAGGGGACTCCTCCAGCTGACCACCTGACTTAACACTTGCCTGCTTCTGCAACCATGTGGTTTATTCCCTGCTATAATCTTCTCTCTTCTCTCCATTTGAGTGTGTTTGTGTGTGTGTATATTCCACTGATTTTGATTTTCTAAAGCCAAAGAAAAGATAAATTTGGCTATAAGAAAATGAAAGATTTTTGTGCATAAACATATTTTATCAGCAACTAGAAAAGCTAGTGAATAATTAGAGACAATTTATGAAATCATACATCTGACAAGGATGTAGATACCAAGTTAACAATAAGTAGCCAAACAACTAAATGATAAAATTAGAAAAGTATTGGAGCTGAACCCCAGTGGCATAGTGGTTGAGTGTGGGGCTGTGGCCCAGTGGCTTGGTGGTTCAAATCCAGCAGCGGCTCTCCAGGAGCAAGGCTGGGTAGCTTCCATGACCACCAGAGGTCAGTGATGTCCCCCTCCCCAAAATTAGAAAAAGTATTTCAAATAGAAAGTTCACCAAAGTGGGTATTCAAACAGCCAAAGCATGTTTGAAAATATGATCGAAGTCATTAGTCATCAAGAAAACTGAAATTTAAATCCACTGCCAACGATAGTCAATTGTGACTCAGAAATCCTGAAGAATAGAACATAATTTCACCCACCATATTTTCTCAACTCTAATTCATTATGAAAACAGTTTGCCACATTATATCTCATGGAGTTACTAGTGGGTTAGAACACAACCTTTATGTATAAAGCAGAATAGTGCTTTATGCAGTGTAACCCGAAATTTTCATGAACCATAAAGGAGGTAATATTTGAACCGACCCACAATGAGATATCGTCTCACACCCATTAGAATGGCAAGGACAAATCTAAACACATAAATAATAGAACAAAAAACTGTGGCTGTCACTACAAGTGTCGTCGGAGTGAAAGATGATACAGCTAGCATATGAAACACTGGTAATTTCTCAAAAATTTGGACATAAAGCAAACAATCATTGCTCTTGGTGGTGGTTCTTGCCACTAAGTTGCTTTCAACTCATGACAATCCCACATAGGCCGGATATTAGAGTCTGTGATCTTTCAGAAGAAGATTGCCAAGTGCCTCTGGGGTTGAAATGGCAAGCCATTGTCTAATAGCCAAGCCCTTAAATGTACGTGCCACTCAATCTCCTGGAAATATACTTATGCGTATACCTCAAGATCTGAAAACAGAAACAAAAACACGCATATGTACAGTGTTAACTGAAGTACTAATAACAATATCCAAAAAGTAAAAACAACTAAATGTCCATTAATTGATAAAATAATAGACAAAACATTGTATACACATAAAATGGAATAATACCAAGTCATAAAGGGGAATCAAGTTTGTGTGAATGCCACAATATTGCTTGATAATAGCATTCAGTGAAATAATTCAGAAAAAAAAGGTAAATAACTTATATTGTATATGACATTAAATAAGCAAATAGAAACCAGAAGTAATCCATGATCATTAGGGAAACAGGACAAAGGAGGAAAAGGAATACTTGCTTAGAGTATATCTGCTTGTCATGGGAGGATACTGTGAAAAAAGATAAGGAGGGTAGTTGTACAATTTGAAGAATTTAATCAATGTTACTGAATTGAGTGAGTAGAAGTAGATAATTACTGTGTTTTGTCATGTACACCACTAAAAGAAAAATTGTCATTCAATCACAAAGGGATAAATAGTATCTGTGTTCCTTAATATGAGATACTTAAAAAAGACAAATGTTTAGACATAAGAATTTAATACTGGTTACCAGGAGTAGGAATAATGGAAGACATTTTTGGTAGTATTGATTTTGGGTTTTGTTGTTGTTTTTGTTATTCCTGCTTTTAAATGACAGTGAACATTTTGACAACACATATTGATACTTGCACAGCATACTAGATGCAATTGATTCCATAGAATGGCACATGAGCAAGAAGATGAAATGTAAATAACATTATACACACACACAATAAATCCGAAAACACAAGTGCTAAGATTGTTAGTGTTGTGCAATGGACTAGGGAACATAGCAGAAACACAATCCACATTACTGGGCTACTTAACTTGGTTGTTCCCACAAGAACATTGTCCTAGAATTCTGTTTCAAAAATAAACCATGAGGGTTACAAAAGCAGCTTCAGCAAATACTATTTTTATTTTTGGAGAGAGTCATTAAAAATATATTGTGCAAGCTTTTACAGCTCAACATTGTATATGTTTTCAACATATTTACAGCAATTACAACAATCAACTGCAAACAAGCCAACCATAATCCAATCTTCTTGCCAGGGAGTGAATTCTGATTGATGGTGATCTTTTAGGATGGGGTAGTCCATCTTTACGGGAGTAGAAAGCTCCATCTTTCTTCCACTGAGGGCCTGGAAGTTTTCAAGTCTGTCTTTGCAGATAACAGCCCCCAAATGTAACCACTATACCTTGGGGTTCCGTCAACTGTGAAAGCCTACTTCTGATGAGTGCAAAGCACAATCGCTCTCTATTTGCTTGGTGCCACAAAGAAAGGAGAGTCAGAAATAGGATTTCCAATTATAAAGCAAACTGAAAACCAAACTGCCAGCAATCAACTCTGTCCCAACTCATAGAGACCCTCTAGGACAAAGTAGAACTGTCCCTGTGGGTTTGTGAGAGGGCAACTCTTTATGGGAATAGGAAGCCTCATCCTCTGTGAAGCAGCCCAACTCCGAACCACTACTCCTCCAAGGATAGCATTGCATGGTTGGATTGTTTTCTCCATATACATGTACCTCCTTTACCATAAGACCAGACTGGTTACTCTTTGTGTTATGCCAGGTTGACTTTAGACACAAATCCAGTGACACGCATATATGTGTAAGAAAGAACTTTACAGCAGGAAGTAGTTATATATCAAGGAAACATGCCAGCCCAGTTCAACTCAAGTCCATAAGTCCCTCGGCAGACATTTACAGCCACATGTAATGTAGCAGAAGGCAGGAGTATCACCAGCTGGAGGGTCCGAAATCGCATGGATCCAGGGTGGATGAAAGCAAGGCAGGGCTCCAGCAGCTCCCAGGGTGGCCAGCAATCCGGAAGACAAAGGCAAAATGAGGGAAAGGTTCTCAGGGGCCTCCTTAAGACAAGGCCACACCCCCAGGGAGGCACTATGAGGCTGTGACCTGGTTGACAAGTTGGATTCCAGTTTTATATATCTTCAGGTTGCCATAAAATTATGTCACTACATTACTAAATACTACATTACTAAATATTATGATAGAAATTATATAGAGAAATTCTAATCTAAAGGAAGAAAGTGCAGAACAGAATTTCAAACTCTCATGGATACCATAATTCCTGGGACCATTGCCCAAAGATAATGTTAAACCTAATCCGAAATGAATCCATGATTCTTTTTAAAAACCTAAAAATTATTTAACTTAACAAGGAAAAAAAATGTTTTGAGCTTTAAGCTCTGTCGATGGCTATCTATGTTAAATTCAATATAAAACAGCAACTCAAGGCTTGAAAGTAAACATGCAGCCATCCAGCTCAGAAGCAACAAAGCCCACATGGAAGAAGAACACCTGCTTGTGGGACCAAGAGATGCCAAAGGGATCAATTAGCAAGTTTCAAGAACGAATAATCATAATATTATATGCTCACTTTGCTGATATGATCACTGATGACAAATATGTGCATAAGCAAATGTGGTGAAGAAAGTTGATGATGCCCAGCTATCAAAAAATGTGCCATCTGGGGTCTTAAGGGCTTGAAGGTTAACAAGCGGCCATCTAACTAAGAAGCAAGCTTACTTAGAAGAAGCACACCAGCCTGAGCGACCACAAGTTATCAAAGGGATCTGGTATCAGGCATCAAAGACCTAAAAATTATATCATTATAAATGAGGGGGAGATCAGATTGGGGAGCCAAAGCCCATCAATAAAAAAGCAACAACCTCTTACAGAGGGGTTGCAGAGAGGAAATGAGTTAGTCTAAGGACAGTGTAGTAGCAATGAAATGTGCAACTTTCCTTTGGTTCTCATATGCTTCCTCCCACCGACTATCATGATCCCAGTTCTACCAGACAGATTCAGCTAGACCTGGGGATGTACACTGGGTTGGAAACATGGGGAGTTTATGATAGATGATCCCTTGGGACTAGTTGGGGGAGTGGTGATACTGGGACGGTAGAGGGATGGTGGAGTGCAGGGGGCTTAAGTAGAAAATGTTTGGAAATGAATGTGGCAACATGTGTACATGTGTGCTTAATACGAATGATATATTGAACATTATAAGAGCTGTAAAGGCCCCCAATAAAATCTATATTAAAAAATAAAACTAAAGATTTAAAAAATAAAAAAAATAAAATGTATAGCAAGTCTAAAAAAACAGAAACTCAAAAGTCTAGATAAAACCCTTTTCAGGCATTGAATTTATGTTAGTGGCAGAAAAACAGCTCAGAAAAAGAGAGAATGGCTGCACACTTTAAAGAAGACAATGTCGTTAATTGATATACACAAAAACTGCTAAATTTTTGTATATATTATCCTGCATATCCTTGACAGCCACAAAACTTTTTTAAAGCATCAGATACCACTTTTGTAGAGAAAGAAATCAGCAACAAATTGTGGTTTGTGTATGTCAACAAAATGTCAGCTGCAGGTAACAAAACAATTGAGAAATTGACCTAATTTATCAGATGAAAATAAATTCAGATGTGGTAAGTTCCAGTTGGTCCGTCCACTCATCTCTCAGTTTGTTATACTTAAAAAATCATTTTACTGGGGGCTCTTACAGTTCTCATAACAATCCATGTTTCTGTGATACTGGAGGCTGTGCCACTGGTCTTTGAAATATCAGCAGAATCACTCTAAGTGGACAGGTTTCAGTGAGCTTCCAGACTAACACTAGATTAAGAAGAAAAAAAAAAAACAGTGGTCTACTTCTAAAAAAAATGATTCACTTAAACCTGATGGCTGGCAGAGAAAAATTGTCTGTTACAATGTAGAAGATGAACCAGATTGTCATATGGATGATCTTCATCTGCTGGTGTGGCACAACCGAAAATAAAAAGAAACAGCGGAAAATTTCAATTTTATTTTTGATGACTTAAATTTTTCTTATTTCCATACTTGCACATTTCACATTCTCATTCTTAATTCATGGTCTTGAAAAACAACATGAAATGATTATGGGCGTTTTCATTATTCAGCCCCCCCTCCCCACCATGGTTTCAGTTTTAGAGGAGCTCCGTCACATTGTGTTTGACCTGATCTGACCCTGCTTAGTCTTTCAAACCCTCTTTGGTGTTTCCTAGAATGCCATTTGCTATCCCAAATCAATATTCTATACCTTAGCAAACTCAAATGGATTGGCATTGATCATCTTGAATCTTGGACAATTATATGGTTTATGATGACAGGAATGAGACATTCAAGAAGAATTTCACTTTTATCATCAAAAATAACATATCGAGATATATCTTAAAGTACAGTACTGTATTTGATAACATAATATCTGTATACCTACAACAAAGACTAGTTAATATAAGTCCTATTCAAAGTCATGCACTAACCACTTACTCTAACTTCTTCAGTATGAAATTGATCAAACATGCAATCAGATTGCATTGAAAACTACTATTGAATGGAATGTAAAAATTGAGAACAAGGAAGAAGAATCAGTAATTGGAAGTTATCACCTTGATGATAAAAATAAAGCTAGAAATTACTTAATATATATTTGCAAGACCAATCACATCTTTGCAAATATGTTTTATCAACAATATGAACATTGACTATCAGAAGGCATCTTGCCAGATAGAATACACAGCAATCAAATTGATCCCATTTTGGGGAAGAGTCTATGAAGAAGCGTAATGGCATCAGTTAAAATGATTGTGGAACAGTCACCAAATTGCTCATAAAAGTTTGGGGTGAAATGAAAAAAAATTCAAATGAGTCCATAAGAACCTTTGTTAGACCAGTTTGTCTAGAGAAGTAAATCCACTAGTATATTGTACAAAAGCGCTTCAAATGAAGATGTAATTGAATATCAAAACAACATCCAACCCCAATCCAACTCACAAGTCCCTAAGTTTGATACTAGTCCATAAATCTGACACTATTAACTCCTTCTTCAGACTCGTGCAGCCATATGCAATGATGCAGAACATATGAAGATGAAAGGTTGGTGGGTGCAAAGTCATATGAATCCAATTACAGTGGCTGCATCACAAGGGTGAGCCAGCAGGAAGGAGAGAGGAGCCCACAAGGAGTCACCATTAGTCTGTGGCCTGATTGGCAAGTTCAGTACCATCACTACATGATTATATACCTTCAACTTCATGTAAAACTATGAAACTACCACAGAACCAAAGTAATCCTTGAGGACATCTCACTGGAATTTAAAGATCATCTTCATTTTACACACTTTATAAGGCCATCATCATTTTATACTAATTGAAAACTAATGGAAAGAAGACCTGAAGAATTATGGGATGACATCCAGGGCATTATGCAGGAAGAAAAGGAAAGGTTTTAAAGACACAGGAAAGAAAGAATAGATCAGAGTATGTAAGAAAAAGACTCTTTTGGATGTAGAATAGCTGAGAAGAATGGGCTCAATGATGATCTCAAGCCAAACAGGAAAAACAAAAATCAAAAGACAGCTGGAGAAGATATAGTAAAAGCTAACCTTTATGATATAATGGCCAAAGATCTGATATTAGAAAATTAAAAGAAGTCAACATGTTCAGCACATATCCAGCTGAAACATTTGAAGAAAAAATAAATGCCTCCAGCTTCAGTTCAGTTTTGAAGGATCTGTGGACAAAATAATGAATAATTCAGGAAGCAGCAGGAGAAGGTGCTAGAGAATACAGAGAATCATTGTACCAAAAAGAGTTGGTTGCTATTCAAACCCATCAGGTGGCAGCTTATGATTAAGAACCCATGGTATTAAAATAAGATGCCAAAAGTGCACTAAAGATATTAGCAAAAAAAAAGGTTCCAGGAATTTTGGGAATGCAAATGGAAATATTTCCACAAACAGTGAAGAAAGTCACCTGTCTGTGCCAAGGAATGCTGCCCACTGATTTGAAGACATTTGACCATTCCAAAAATGGTTAACCAACAGAAATTATGTAACAATATTATGAATATAACATGTAAGTAAAATTTTGTTGAAGATAATTCTAAACCACCTGCAGATGTATGCCAGGAGAGAGCTATCAGAAATTCAAGCCATATTAGGAAGAAGATTTAGAACAAAGGCTATAATCACTGACCTCAGATCGATTTTGGCTGAAAGTAGAGAACACTAGAATGATGTTTACTTGAATTGTATTGACTATACAAAGGTATTCAGCATGTGTATAAGTAAAAAAATGCATAACATTGCAAAGAATGAAAATTCCACAACTTTAATTGTGCTGATTTGAAAAATACACTTAGACAAAAAGACAGTCATTGGAATTTGGGGGTGGGGGGCATCACTGCCCTCTGGTGGGAGTGGGAGGCCCAGTCTTGCTCTTGGAGAGTTGTTGCTTGATTTGAACCACCAAGCCAGTGGACTGTAGCCCCATACTCAACCACTGTGCCACTGGGGCTCAGCCCTCAGTAATTGGAATTTAACAAGAGGATGCTGCATGGTTTAAAGTCAGGAAAGGTGTGTCAGTCCGGGTAGACTAGAGGAACAAATTTCAAAGCCACGCATATGAATATAAAGAATGGGTTTATATTCAAGGGGGACAGGATATTGAGAAAACATCCCAGCCCAGTTCAGCTCAAAGTCACAAGTCAGATATTAACCCATGTGCCTAAAATTGGTCCATAACGTCTCCTTCTGACTCACGGAGTCACAGGTCAGTGGCTACAGAGTCCCGGCACCAACAGGGGTCTCCCCATGTCTCCTCGCTTCGAGGTCTCAGGATCCATCAACAGCATTATGTGGTGGCAGAAGCAACTCATCGCTGGAAGAGGCTTCCATGTGGCTGCCCCCAGCCTCAGAGGTCCGGCTCCATCAGGGCAAAGCCATGTGGTTCCTCCACCGGCTACTCCAGCCTCGCAGACACCGCCATTCTGTGTTGCCTGTGATTAATCATCTCTGAAACTCACTCCCAACAACTGGGGAAGATAGCTTCTCATCTGCACGAGGGAAATATCGTGAGATTTCCCAGGAGTCTCAGGTGAAAGCCATGCCCACACAGAGGCCTCATCAGCTACTCAATGGCTTTCTCCTGATTAACAGGCCAGACTCCACCTCTACATTTCAATTATAAAATTAACATCCACAAAAGGTGTGCTTCAGGGACATATCCTTTCACTGTAGCCAGCTGAAATTTATGGATAAGAATGTGGAATCAGGATTGGAAGACTATTCATTAATTACCTGTGATATGCCCAAAATATAACCTCACATTTATGACACATATCCATAAACAAAGCACAAGTTTTCTCTTTCTCAATTTATGATCATGAAGAACTCCCCCTGAAGCCATTGGCTTACACTAGGAAAAGGATAGTATTATGGCAGATAGGGAGACTATAGACACTGGGCCACTTCTTTATGCAGTCTACTTGGACCTTCATGTTTTGCTCTAACTGGGTTTCATATATACCACTTTCACTGAGTGAGAGAGTGCTGCTATACACATCCAACATCATGACTGTATGGATCAGCCAACAGCAAGCTCATTAAGGGCAGCTCAAGCCACATGATGACTTGGTGGCCCATAATGAAGAGTTCAGTCTCCACTAAGACCCGGTAACAGGCCCATCACTATTTCTCAAAAGGAAATCAATTGTCTGCGAAGGATGTCAGGGCTTTACTTAAAAATTCGAAGGGTTTTCCCTGATACTCCTGTCAAAACCTATGAACATCACTTCTACCTGCAACTGATGTTTTAAATACTATTGGACCAGCTGGATCATATAGCCCAAGTGTCAGCCAGAATCTCATACAAAGGCTTCTCATTTCCTAAAAATAGACCAGAGTTACAGTTTCTGAAATATTCAGTTCTACTATGTCTGGTTGGGTTCCTTTGAGTTGGAATTGACTCAATGATAGTTGAGTTGAGTCTAGTTAACCACAAGCAAATAATGAATATGTTACTTCCATAATCTAATGAGGCCCACCAGACATTATCCTTCCACTTTAGTTGGAGGGCTTAGGTGCAACAGCTTCCGATTTGTATGGTTATCTTGATATGCCCCAAGCCAACTCAAGAAATTTCAATAAGGTAAAAGGAGCCTAATTTTTTAAGGATAATATCCTCCCATTGCCAAGCATGCAGATGTTTTATCAATAAGTATAAATTAAGTTATATTTCTTCATTAATAGGTCCAATTGGATTAATGACATGGACCAATGTGACAAGTTATGAAAGGGAAAGGGGATAAAGGTCCCTGAGGACTACATTATGGCATAATTCTGGAAAGTTGATTAAGTATATAAAAGGATCATACAGATATATTATTCAGCTTGCAAACTTAAGCCAAAGTGTTCTTAGTGGTCCTGTAAACCAGAATTAATAGAAAGGCATTTACCCTCTCCATAGATGCATACTAGATAATAAGAAATGTATTGATTTTCTGAAGCAATGTAATCACATCTGGAACAGCAGCTGCAATTGGAGTCACCACCTGTGTGTTAGTCTGGGTTAACTAGGGAAACAAATCCACACACACTCATATGTATAAGCCAGAGTTTTATGTAAAGAGTAAATGTACATTAAAAAAGCATCCCAGCCCAGTGCTGTATAAGCCCAATAGTTCAACATTAGATCACATACGTGACACCAATCTACAAAGTCCTCCTCAATCTCACAAAATGCACGCAATGATGGTGACTTTGGAGGAAAACTGAGTCGATGAGCGTGTAAGCAACTCAGCACTGGCAAGGGTCTTCACCCAGTTGCTCCATCATCCAGGGCTGCATCGAGATGTCTCAAAGGAAATGAGCCTTGCAAGCAAAAGCAGGGAACTGGCTAAGGCAGCTGCACCTTGGTCCAACCATCAGAAAACAAGGCACCTATGAACTAGAAAGGTGAACCTCCCTGAACCATTTATTTCTCCACCCTTCAATTAATGCTACATGTGTTTATTGGCCATGTTGGCACAATAAACCTTAATTATCTCAATCCACCCCTTACCAGATTGGCACCTGTACACAATTCTTTAGCATAACAATTGCAGTCCAGTAACACAAACACGTTAATCCTACAATCCTATTAATATATTCCCTCACCAATGAAAGTTTGTAAGTCAATCACTTCATGCAATTATCCCCCCAACTTTGGGTATCCAATTTCTATACTACACACTTACATCAACCCAATACTCTGAGAAGACAATCATATTTTTCTACATGAAGAATCTTCATTTCAGTTGGAACCTTGTGAAGTTTGCATCCACAAGCAAAGTCAGATCAGGACAGGCCACCCATAAAGTCTGCGCCAATGTGCACCAGCTCACAGGCTCAAAAATCTCTTCATTTGTTTAGGTCTGGTCAACTCACTGTGGGCTACCTCAGCCTCCCCAGTGTGTCCATTGGTCGCCTTGCCTTTAGAACATGGGCTCACACAAATACTCAAAAAGACTAGTCCCTCATTCTAGGTCATGAACTTTGGATCAGTCAACGGGCTCTCATCTTCTCTATTTTCTGTAAAACAAGTCCAAAGGTGTCAGTGACCAAACTCAACCCATATCTTTATTGCTGCATCTCTTCTACTTTCATTCAACAAGTAGATCTAGGAGGTCACCTAGAAAGCATTTCAGCCTGCCCACAGACATTTAATGTTCAATCCTGGAATTGAGTTTTCTTCATGCTTCCAGATTTATTTTTGCAGCTTCTGACAAAGACCACTGGTTCCTGAGGACTCCAAAATACTCGGTGGGGCATATTTTTCAAAGCTTTCTTTGCACATGTGGTCAAAACTCATCTATAGGACAAATTTTAATGGCTGAAAGCTTCTTTCCAGAAAACAACCAAATAAACAATATGACTTTATCTGACTTCTGGCTAGCCAAAGATGAAATACTACCATGAGGGTGAGGTCCAATATTTATTCTCTAGCTTATAATTTTTTTCTCCAATACTCCATTCCTGGTTCCATAATGTGTTAGTCTGGATAAACTAGGGAAACGGATCCACAGAAACTCGCATGTACATGAAAGAGTTTTATAAAAAGGATAAGTGTACATTAAGAAAGTATCCCAACCCAGTGATATCCAAACCAATAAGTCCAACATTAGTCCATATGTCTGACACCAATCTATAACCACCCCCCTCAATCTCATAAAACACATGCAATAACGCCGACTGTAGGAGGAAAGCCATATCAGTGAGTGTGTAAGCATCTCAGCACTGGCAGGCATCTCCACACAGCTGCTCCAGCACCAAGGGCTGCATCAGGGTAGGTCCATGTGGCTTCTCCTCAGGGGTCATTTGAAGGAGTTGAGGCTTGGTGGCTGAAGCAGGGAAATGGATAAGGCAGGTTGCACCCTGGTCCTACCATCAGAGAGCAAGAAACCTGAGAACCAGAAAGACGGGGCTCACCAAGTCATTTACCTCTTCTCCCTTCAGTTAATCCCAAATGTGTTTATCAGCCAGGTTGGCACAATAAACTTTAATTCTCTCAACCTAGTTAAGTTTATAATAATCTATTGGCATTTTCCAAGTTGCTGTTGACTTCCCTAATAGGCCCCATAATGATTAGTATTATCTATGTAAGTTTTGTGTGATCACTGCAATTACTTGTTGAAGCCAGAAAAGACATAGGAAGTACCTTAAGGAGACATGGCTGGTATTAAAATAGTTATCAAGTTGGAGGGTGGAAATAAATATGACCGCTACCTCATAGAAATCAGCCTTGGCCTGATGAGCTTGGAGTGACTTCCTCTTTGTGAAATCAGAGGAGGTCAGATTCTACCTCTATGCCATTTTTTACAGAAATTCACGCACATTCTATTTTGTGATATTTTAAAAATCCTTTTATTGGGAGCCCATACAGCTGCAATTCTCAAAATATGAGAGCACTCTTCTTTCCCTGTTTCCCATTTCTACCTTCCTATATCTTCCTGATGGAGTAGCAGGCTATGCATTGACTGCTGACCCAAAGGTCAATAATTAAGCCCACCAATCACTCCATGGGAATTTGGTTCTTTGAATTTTTTGTTTTTATCTCTGTCTTCTGAGATTAATTCTTAAGCAAATATTGCATTTTTTAACTTTTATGGTTAATTATGCTAAGAACTTAGTTTTTACATAATAGGCTTATATATTGTTTGGTTGAAATTTGGTGAGAGAGGAAGAATTCAGTTCCAGGCTTAAAGCTTGTTTAAAGGCCTAACTTGAGCTTAACTAGTCTCAGTGGTTTCAAAACTCTATAACCGACCAGTAAGTCTAATTTTGTTTTGTTTTAATGATTTTGAGATTTTTCCTCATATTTTTCTACCACTACATCCAAGACCTTCTATTTCTTAAATTAAAATATCATTTTATTGGGGGTTCCTACAGCTCTTATAACAATCCACACATCAACTATATCAAACATATTGGAACATATGTTGCCATCATTATTTTCTAAACATTTACTTTCTATATGAGTCCTTGGTATCAGCTCTTCTTTATCCCTCCCTTCCCCCCTACCACCCCAGTGACCCCTATATAAATTATAAATTATCAACATTTTCATATCTTATACCAATCACTGTTTCTCTTTCCCAATGGTGTCTGTTGTTTGCTTCTCTGGGGTGTGTGCTGTGGTTATTTGTTAATCATTGTGATGTGTTTCCCCTTCCTCTGGCTCTCTCTACCCACATTCCTCTACCATTTGGTATCACTGCAGTGATTCCTGCTCCTAGATTCTGTGTGTTGTGAACTCATATATCTTATCTGTACCTCTGTGAATGCTCTGGTCTAGTGTGTAGTGAAAGAAAGGATTGGGGCCATGATTGTGGGGGTGAGGAAACCCCAAGTAACGGAGCAATATTGTGTGTTTCATTAGTGCTATAATGAACCACTGACTCTTCCCTTCTTTATGACTCTTTTGTGAGGGGGGGGGGTATCCCATTGTCTACACATTGATATTGGATCTCTGTGCTGACCTGCCTCATGCTCAACAATATGATTTTATTTATTTGTTGTTTGGGGGTTAATGATGCCTACTACAGAATCTTGGTGACACATCATGATCACACAGGCTGGTGTTCGTTTTCCATGTGGGCGTGGTTCCTTCTCTTTTAGATGGCAGCTTGTCTAACTTCAAGCTTTTAAGACACCAGACATCATATTTTTTGAGAGCAGGGCACCATAAGCTTTCTTCACCACTTTGCTTATGCACCCATTTTGTCTTCAGTAATTGTGCTAGGAGAGTGAGCATCACAGAATGCCAGTTTGTTAGGACAAAGTGTTCTTGTTTAAAGGGATGGCAAACATAGAGGTTGGAAGTCCATCAACTGCATCAGTGTATTGCCATATAAATATATGCACGTAGGCCAATACCTCTATTTTATGAACTAATGTACTTACATATGTACACACATGCTCATACCTCTCTCCATTGCTTTGCTTCCTATATCGTTCATCTATTATCTTTGATCTTCCTTCTCCCCTATCATCACACTTGCCCTTCTTCTGCTTCTTAGTACTTCCTCTCGAGTAGGTTGCTGTTTGTCCCACACACTCATCATCTCTATATTCTTCTTGCTGTTGATTTTAATTCTAAGTTGTTCCCCTATCTATGCCATTGTTTGTTCACCACTCCCTTCCCCACTTTCGGCTGCCTCCCACCCACCCCCTGAGATACTTCTGAACTGTTGCTCCCCTTGCTTTCTCCTCAAGCTTGCCTTCCATGTCTGTATATTATATATAGGTAGGCAAAACCCACACTAATGGAGACAAAACAAAAAGAAAGAAAAAGATTGAATAAAAAAAGAAAAAAATAATAACTAGAAAAAAACAAAAGGGCATACATATTTCCAAGTATGTCTACTGATCTCCCCACTGATCCTCTGGGAATTCTGGGAACTACCTCTCCTAGCCTGACATCTATTTGGGGATCCTCGTGGATTTTGTGGCTTGACATTGCCCCTGTTGTTGATCTCTTATGTTACCTTATTGGTTAGCCCTGCTGTGGGGGGTTCAGTCCAGATTGACCCCCACCTTGTGTTCCCAGTATTGTCCTCTGTTATGGTATACTCCAGTGGGAGAATATCATGTCTTCAGCTGTTGTTGGCCCTGGCAATAGGTGTAGCAGCTTCATGCGGAAATGACATCCTCCAGGATTGGTGTGCCAATATGGGGTGTAGATTCACACTCTCCTTTTCCTTCTTGGTTTGCTTCTGTGTGGGCATGGCATGATGCCCCCTCTCCCAAGCTGTAGGTTTAGTATTGTCCTCTGTAACACATACTTTTAGGAAGGGGATCAGTTTGGCTCTGATTGGGGCCAGCCTGGTAGCCTACTATTCATGAGTTGCTCCATGTGGTTGCATTGCTGTCTAGGTTGGGAGCGCCATCGTGGGGTCTGCGTGCACACTACCAATTCTGTGGAGACAGAATCAGTACTCTACCCCTGGGTGGCTTAGTTCCCTGCTCATTCACGAGCTTTTAAGATCCTAGTAGTTACTCAAATAAATAGGCTGTAAACCACTGTCTTAATTGATGATGACATAACAATTGACTTTGATGTTGCCCTTGTCTATGGTCCTTAGTTCCTAAGCCCATCTACACATTTGCTGAAGGTATTTGGTTCGAGCTAAGACATTTTCATAACTTTGACCCTTGTATGGAGTAAGATAACTGTAAGTCATATTTCTGTATGTAAGATATTTCTAGTTCCAGTACTGTGGGAATGTGCTATATTATTTTGCATGTGATTAAACCATTTCTATTACTACTTCCAGGGTATGAGGGTTCCAGTCTTACCACACCCTCATCAGCATTTGCCTTCTTATATTTAAAACGTTTATATTAATACAAGATCTCTATGAGTCAGAATGAACTTGATGGGAATGAATTTAGTTTTTTGGGGAAGTAATAATGGAGTAATATGATATATTGTTTTGTTTGCATCTTAGAACATATCATCAGTTTCTCTCATTCAAGGTCAAGTTTAAATTTAAGAAAGTGAAAGCAAGTTCAGGAGAGTCAAGCGCATACTTCAGTTTACCCCACTTGAATTTAGAGACTACACCAAAAACAGAGTTGAAACATCAAGAACTGATGAGCAAAACTAGGCAAGTTTGGGGAAATAAACAAGAGTATCCTAGGTGAATAAGCCAAAACATTATAAAAGGGGGAGGGAGGGAGAAAGAGAGAACCAACTGGACATTACAAGAGATTCTGAAATTTGCTCTTGAAAGCAGGAGATGAAAACATAATAAAGTTAAAGAGCCGAACAGATGTTGAAGTGTGGCCTGTGGTGACAAAATAAAGAATTATAATAAAACATGTAAAGATCCGGGATTGTAAGACCAAAAGTGAAGGACATATCTGGCAATTCTCAACCTGAAAGAATATTGAAGAATAGTATAGGGAATATATTGAATGATGAATACAGTCTCATAAAAATATAGACGAAATATATAAAATCATAATACTCAAAATAGTATTATGTTAATCTAATGTTTACTATTAAAAGAAGTAGTATATGTTAAGAAATTGATACTATTGAAGCTGTATTGAAGACCTTGGTGGAAAATAAAGATCTCTCAACTCAGAGAGTATTATTTGAAATGTTTCCACAAACAAATGATGTACTAGGTGTGTTCACTCATCAATGCCAAGAAATTCCAAAGACAGCTACCGCATCAACCTAGTCAAAGGGATCCATATTTCTGCTCATACTAAAAATGGTAATCCAATAAAATGAGGAAATCATTCAACAATGTCATTAAAATCATGCATTAGTAAAACGTTATTGTACTAATTCAAGTACTACTGAAGCAATTTATGTACAGAGAACAGCCAGGTATTAAGCCTGATTTGAAAGAGATTTTGGTAAGGGGAGACCATTCTTAATATCAGCTGGAACATAACTGAAAATAAAAAGTACCATTCTGGTTGGTTATACCTGAGCTTTATTGATTATACAAAGTTATTTGACTGTGGGTCATAACAAATTATGTATAAAAAGGAGAATGATGAAAATGCTAACACTGTGATTTCCAGAACACATATCTGTAGTGTTCACGCAGCACCTGCACCTAGAAACAGAAGTGGACATCCTAATACAGTCAGAACATACTGCGTGGCTTGAAATAGGAAGGTTTTGTGTTACAGTTGTAAGCTTAAATCAATCTGTAGGCACATATGAAAAATAATACTGTATTAGGGGTGGAGAAAATGCACCATAGACAGCCAGAGGAATGAAATAAAAATGTGTTGGAAGTGTTTCAGAATGCTCTTATGAAAGGAGAACCACAAGGGCTTAGGTTGCCAGTTTGGTCACTTTCCTGCTTTCAGCACCAGTCAAACTTGTGACCCTAACCTGACAAAGCAGCTCCCTCTATCCCTTCCAGGTGCCTTCACCTAACCTGTCTGTTCTGCATTTCCGTAGCTCTCTGTTCATTATGCACCCCATTCCTACCTCCCTACTGGGCCCTGATTCTGCATTAGCACTCTGCAATCCCTTTCTCCACAATCCCCTCTAACCATCATAGGCGACTTGACTCTGAAAAGCTAACACTGCACCAGCATGGACACATTCGGTACTTTGGATCCTGTGGCACTATGGAGGAGAAGGTGCAGGCATTGTTATCAGTGAATTTCCTGTGGACATAAAACCTCAAGAACTCTACCTACTCTTCTGGCCATTCAAAGGGTATGAAAGGGCCCTGATTGTAGCAGTTACATAATCTCCTGTTAACTTGAGCAAAGGGGTGGGGTCTCGCCTGTCAATCAGGTCAAAGCCAATGATGGCTCTGTGTGGGTGTGGCTTTCTCGTGACGATTCTTGGCACGCCTGTCTTCCTTCCCATTTTGTTGACAAGCCACATGAAACTATGTTGATGGCAGCCAGAGCTCTGGAGCTGGAGGAGCCACCTGGAGGGCCGCGCCAGCAGTGAGATGCTCCCACAAGACTTTACACCGTATGGCCTGTGATCTTCCTGCTTGGGGCATCATTGAATGTGCTGCATGAGTCCGTAGAAGAGTTTATGGAATAGTATCAGATATAAGAGGTAATATAGGACTTATGGGCTAATATCAAACTTATGGACTTGATTAGGACTTTGCCAAGATGTTTTCTTTTGGGGGGGTGGGGAGCATCACTGCCCTCTGGTGGTCGTGGGAGCTACCCAGCGCTGCTCCTGAGAGCCGCTGCTGGATTTGAACCGCCGAGTCCGCGGGCCGCAGTCCCCTACTCAACCACTTACGCCACCTGGGCTCAACCCAGGACGTTTTCTTAATATACAATTACTCTTTGATATAAAACTCTCTCTTACACACATTATGTCACTGAATTTATTTCTCTAGTAAATCCAGTCTAACACGCTGATAAAGCTCACATAAAAACAACCTATTTTTTGATCTTTGATCGTCACAGCTAGGCAGAAGCAGAAGTGGACAAGAATTCTTTGAAAGGTAGTCATTTTGATCCTCAGAAGCTATAAACCTTGAGATTAGAGTTTGTTAAACCCACACTAAGATGGCTAAGGGAAAACTAATAGCAACACAAAATCTCACCAATAGTTACCCCATCCAAGAAGAACACTTCACCAGACAAGTTCTTCATACCTTATAGAGGCTGAAATGATCACCACGTCCTCAGAAACCTGGCTATCAGACCCTTGGTATGCCAGAGAACTGGCCCTAGCCATCCCACTTGCTGCTTTCACCTACCCAGATGCTATTATTGCAGCAGACTTATATTCTCAGTAGTTGGGACTTAACTTTGACTGGAGCGATAGTTGCTACTTCGGAGGCAGGTATCTTAGTACCCTGTGGGCTCAGATCAAGTAAAGTTCTTAAGTACCGTATATACTCCAGTATAAGCTGAGCTGAATCGTGATCAAGGCACATAATATTACCACAAAAAATACATTTAAAAATGTGCCAAAAGACTCAGTTTCTACATGAGTATATATATTAAGTGGCCAAGACTTCAGTTTCTCCGGTGGTAAAAATGGCTTCACTAGTACTGTACTTCTGACACCACCCAGGGAGAAATGAAGGAGCATGGCTTCTCTTACTTCTCCAGGTTTGTCAATGTGGGAGGACATCCTTGTTCATTGGGGGTAACTCTTAAAAGTAGGTCCTGGGAGTTGGTCCTGCAGCCTTGATTTCTGAGTTCTCAATTCTGCGTCATTGGTCTCTACATCTATTGTTCGACTTGTATCTGTTGTTTTGACCACCATGACTATATCATTGGTTTTGAATTTAGGAAGACGAGGCCTGCTACTTTGTTTTATAGATACATTTTAGTAGAATTCATGACACTCACAATTTTAAATTTTCTGTCATAATCTTCCACATATGTGTATTTCTTTTGGTTTCTTAAAATAGCATTTTGTAGCTTCCTTTGTACAAATTTTTTTTTTATTTCTGGTTAGATTCATCTTAAGTATCCTTTTTGTGCATATGGTAAATGGTATTGTTTTCCTGTTAGTGTAGAAAAAGTAGATTTTTGCATGTTGATTTTGTACCTTGCTGCTTTGAGTACTTCTATTAATTACAACAGTTTACTTGTTATATTTCCTAAGTTTATTCTGTATAAATCAGGTCATATGCCAATAGATAGTTTTGCTCCTATGCCACTTTGAATGTGTTTTATTTTGCTGTCTTCGTTGTTGCTCTGGCAAGGACTTCTAATGCAATATTGAACAGGAATGGTGATAAACATCATCCTTTTATGTTTCCTCTTTCTGGGGAGTGTTTGCAATATGATTTAATTAAAAATAATGTTGGTCCTTGTTTTTCTGTCTATGCCTTTAATTATATTGAAGGATTTTCGTTCCATTCTGATTTTGTCAAGAGTTTTTTTTTAATAAGGAATAGATGTTGAATTTTGTCAACTTCCTTTTTCTGTATCAGTTTATATGATCATGTGACTATTTTTCTTTATTTTACTTGTGATTATTTTTCTAATGTTAAACTCTCCTTTCATACATGTTATGAATTACATTGGGTGATTCTAGCAGTCACCTAATCTGGTGTCAATTTGAAGATTAAGTGTGTAGGGGTGAGATCCTTTTCCGATTCATAAGTATGATGATTGGGTCTTCACACGTTTGTGTGACATGTGCCTTCCATGATCTTTGTTACAACGCAGGCACATTATCCATTTGACATGAAAGAAAAAAAATGTAGGGGTGGAGTCTAGCCTGTCAATCTGGAAATAGCCAATGAGACCTGTATGGGCATGGCTTTCGCCTGAGAATTCTGGGAAATCTGGTACTTCGTTCTTGGAAGCAGGAGACACTCTCACTCGTTTGGAGACTTTCTACTGACAACACTTGCTGTCTGAGAGACTCTACTGACAAGACTGGATCCCTACAAGACAGCCCTGAGGAGAAGCCATGTAGACCTTCCCTGATTTAGCCAGATAACTTGACCTAGAAAAGCCACACAGAGACTCCTGCCAGCGCTGAGATGCTTGCAACACTGGATCCAAAGACTTTCTATCAACTGGCTTGTAGTCATTCTGCATTTGGTGTCACTGCATGTATTTCTTGACTATGAAGTGGATTTTATAGATCGATATCAAACTTATGGGCTAATATAGGACTTATGAACTTGATCTGGACAGGGCTGGGATGTTTTCTCAATGTTCTTCTTGTATATAAACCTTTCCCTTATACACATATATGTGTTTATGAATTTGTTTCTCTAGTATACCCAGACTACCAGTGATGTTGTATTACTTTTTGATATATCATTGATTCTATTAGTTAGAATTTTGTGAAGAATGTTTATGTCTATATTCAAGACAGATCTTGGTCTATCATGTTTAATTTTCAATAGAAATCTTCCTGGTTTCTCAATCAGTGCTATGCTTGCTTCATACAATTAAACTGGAAATAGTATATCCTTAATAATAGGAAAATGGAATGTACAAGTATGAATAAAATGATGAGCTGAATTTAACTGTTGTTGGAGATTCTGATTCAGACAAGCATATGGCTTACTATTGTGGGAAAAGCACCTCTACTCTCATTCTCCCTCAAGAAACCTTTATTCTACTTGCTGTTGAAGGAACAGTTGGAATCAGAGCTTAAATTGTGAGAAGCCGGTTTGCAGAGAGCCATGCATAATAGTGGAACCCAAAGAGACATTTGTGGGAGCTACATCTTAAATAAGCCTCCAAAGATCTCCCTCTAACCAGAAATGAAGGATGAGAAGAAAGTGGTTACTACATAGAATGCACTGGAGAGGAGAGTGTAGAAAATCAAAGAATAAACATAACGAACAATTAAAACACTATTAGCTGATCCCCTGTGATACATGCTGGACCTGAACTGCTTTTCAACATTTTCTGTATTCTTGTTTTGCATTGTTTTATTTTTGTCTGCTACATCTCTGGGGTTCACCCTCTTGAAGTTGTGTTCCGTATTTTTCTGTCTTTCGATATTTGAGATCCAGAATTGATGAACATATAGGGATAGCAAGGTACCTCTTTTTTTGTGAATAACTTGTTTACATTGTTTTCTTGACTTTTATGTATTAGATTTCAATTCACTCTCCATTACATACACCTCTCAGTAGTTAAAGGAATAAACATGGTGTGGTTAAGTACATTTCCATTCATAGTGACTCTATAGGACAGAGTCAAACTGCCCCATATTGTCTCCATGTTTTTCACCTTTACCTGCCACATCTTTCCCCTACAACAGGGAGCTGGTAGATTTAAGCTGAAGACTTTACGCAGCAGCCTCAGCCTAGCATTAAACCACTCTCCCACCAAGCGTCATTGTTTACTTAAGTAGAAAAGAGGATTGACACATTGACCACAACAATAGACACAAATAGCAAAGGTTGTGAGACCTAACAGTGTTTCTTGTGTTAATACATAGAGTGGCTATGAGATAAAGCTAACTTGACTGCATAGACAAGCACCCAAGAAACCCCGGTGCTGCAGGACTTAGTAGGTAGGCTTCAATCCTTAAGATCTTTGGTTGGAAATCATCAGATCTTATTCCAGAGAAAGACTGGCTTATAAAATCCCATAAACAGTTACAATCTCACAGGAGCAGTTCTACTGTATTCCATAGGGTCACGTGAGTCAGCATAGAGTTGATGTCAGTGAGTTTATGTGGCAAAATGAAGTAAAGCTTAACAGGTTTGCGTCAATGAATTAGATAAAGAAAGCATGGTTTATAGAAATGGAGGCATGCAGTTACCCCAAACCCCCTTTCCAAGTCTCAAGCTCCCTTCCTTATCTAAAATACCTTGCTTACCCAGATGGTTTGTTGGTCCATATGTGCTGAATTAAAATATAATTAAGTTTAAAAGGAAATTTCACTGCAGGGTGGGGTAGGGATAGGATTGCCTTTACATTTGGGTTTTCTGCAAACCAAGTCTTAAACAAATCATGTCACATTTCAAAACAGATCATGTCACATTTCTAGCATTTATTATCAGCCAACTGCATCTATTTCCATCGTATCAGAAGTACAAGAAGTTCATGTGCAGTTGCCAGCCCAGATGGAAGAAGGTGAGCGGGGAGTGAAAGAATCCTTTGCATAAGACCCTATATGAGCCAGTGATTACCAGATCTAAGGTTCTGATAGACAAGACCCAAGGAATTGTCTGCACTGCTGTAGACCCAGCACTCAAAAGACCATGCAGAACCCCAGCAACAATCTAGAAGGATAAGCTATCTGGAATGTGGCTGCTGGACTGAGAACTGTGATTCCTGCCCCATCTTCTTTTGATATTTCCTGCATATGTGGCCCATATATTCCTTAAATATTGCAATGCAAAGCTTGAATTTTTCTTTAGTTCTTTCAGTTTATGATATGCTGAACATGTTCTTCCTGTTTTTACACTCCTCTTTTCCTAACTTGTAAAATTTTGCAAATTCCATTGTAATATTTTGCTTTGCTATTCTGCTCTTTGATGCAATCATTTATTCTACCTGCATTATCTAATCTATAAAATTAAGCACAAGTCCCATAGTCTTTTCTGGCACCCACATTGTTCTTTTCTTTCTTTTCTCCTTAATAATCTTTAACTTTCTTTGCATTCACAACCAATACACAAAGAGACATAGGACACATTGCATTCGGTAGCCGCTGTACAAGAATGACTAAAGTATGCCTGATTCAAACTATGGAATTTTCAATATAGAGAAAATATGGACATTGAATAAGGAATATCAAAGGAGAATTGGTGCATTTGAATTTTGTCGCTGATGAGAAATATTGAAAGTACCATGGAATGCCAAAAGAACAAATATGTCTTTGAAGAGGTACAGTTAAAAAGACCACTTAGAAGCCATATGTTAGTCTGGGTGGATTAGGGAAATTAACTCATAGCTTCTATATGTGTATATAAGAAAGAGCTTTATATAAAGAACAATTATATATAAAGAAAATACCGTGGAAAATTTGACCAGAAGGTGACCAGATAAGTATGCCCACAGCTCTCTGGAGATAGATGAATGGGGAGGTTTGGAGGACCGAAGCCTTTGAGGTTTGCCTATTGCGTTCTCCTTATCCATACTCAATTCCCCCCCCCACCTTCTGTGCTATAAGAAGTGGATCTGCATGCTAACAGAAGTAGAGGGTCCTCCCTCCCACCTGCCTACCTGTGGGAAGTGCTCCTAGCCACGAACAGATCACCCAGTCCCCATCCCTTTCCCCAAGTGTGCTCCCCCGAACTAGTGCCAACATAAACAGTTCCTAAGGAGACCTGAGGATGGCTGGAGCACAAAGCATAGACCAAGACAAGAGGGAAACCTAAGCAGGAAAGAAGGGGAAAGAACCTCTCAAGGCAATTGGCCATAGGGAACCTATAAAAACACCAATACCAATGTCCCAAAGAGAGAGTCCAGAGCTGTGAGACACCCAGGAATGTGGTGCCTAGTTCCAATAAATCAACCAAAAACCAGCAAGCTGCTTCCACAGTATTCAAGGAAGAACTGACACCATAGTACACAAAATCTTTCAGATTATAGAAAAAGATAACAAACTTTTAAAACCTTTTTATGATTCTAGTATAGCTCTGATACCTACACAGGGCAAGGATTCCACAAGAATCAGGAACTTCAGGCCAATTTCCCTAATGAACAATGATGCAAAATCCTTAGCAAAATACGAGCCAACAGAATGCAAAAGTACATAAAACAACTAATTCAGCATGACCCAATGGAATTCATACCAGGGATCCAAGGATGGTTCAGCATACAAAAGACCATCAGTATTTTTCACCACATTGAAATAAATAATGATAAGTTCCACCTGATCATATCAATAGATGCAGAAAAGGCATTCAACAACAACTAACACCAATTCCTGTTTAACACATTCAAGAAGATAGGAAAGGAAGGGAAATTATTCTATATAATACAGGCGATATATGAAAAGCCAACAGCCAATGTGGAAGCCAATGTTGAGAAAAGACAAGATCAATTCGTCTGAAATGGGGGACTAGATAAGAATGTCCTTTGTCCCCACTCCTACTTAGAGGGCCTAGCTAACAGCATAAGGCAAAGAAAAGACATCAAAGGTATTCATCTGAGACAGGAAGAAGTGAAACCGTTGTTATTCACAGATGATATGATTTTATATATGGAAAACTCAAAAGTTCCACAAAAGGAGTACTGGAATCAATAGAGCAGAGGTGTCAAACTGGTGGCCTGGGGACGGCAAGCGATGTCCAATGTAATCTTTTGTTGCCCACAATGCTCTGAAATGAAATGTAATGATGGAATTGTGTGTAAGGTATTGCCTCAATCTCCCCTAAGTGCTGCTTTCTTCATAATTTTTTTTTCTATTTTCATTTTATCTTAGAGCATCATGGGCCACAAAAAATCACCTTGGGGCCCACATGTGGCCCGTGTGCCACCAGTTCAACACTCCTGCCTTAATCCAAATATCTCAAGCAATTAGCCTTAAGTTTGACACATGAAAGTTCAATATTTTATGATTCTGGGTAATTTATTTGAAGTACCAAAACCAAACTAAATTCACTACTATAGATGCAATTTTGATTCATAGCTGCAATAAGTTCACTTTTGAATCATAGCTATCCTTTAATACAGAATAAACTGGGCACTTTGGCTTTCTGAAACTGCAACCTTTCACAGAAGGAGAAAATGTCCTTTTCCTCAGAGCAACTGGTAGTTTTGAACTACGGACATTGAATCCTAACCTTAATTGAAGTACAGATGACATTTTCAGAAGTTGAAAGAGTCCATGTCCATTTTGGATGATCAAAAGTTTTCAGATGTAAGTTTTGAAAAGGACCCTTTATACAAATGAGTGATTTTAAAATTGAATTTAACTCTTCAGATTCACCTCAAAATTTTCTTCAGTTTTAATAATGTGTGGATTAGCAAGTATTTTGAAAATTCCACAAGATCACTAAACTATTAAGTGATAAGCCTGTAATTAGAACACATTCCTTCTGATACTAGCGTAATCCTTTTCCAACAGTCATGAGAAGAGTTTTCATAATAAAGAGTTTAGGAATACACTTACGGAAGAAAATATACCGTGGAAATAACATTCAAAGGTTTCATCAGTTCTTGGTAATTGCCTTTATTTCTATTAGGGAAAATATAAACAATAAGCAAGGTATACTCTCTAAAATTTGAAGTTTGGGAAAATATGACATACTCCTATAATTGTATGTCCTACAACTATATAGAATAGTTCCAAAAATAAAAAAGAATATTTCCATGAATACAGACAAGTTCCTTATGCCCTCTTCTAATCAGTCCCTGAAATTCTGGACAAACATTATTCTTATTTAGGGGGGAATCACTGCCCTCTTGTGGGAGTGGGAGGTCCAGCCTTGCTCCTGGAGAGCTGCTGCAGGATTTGAACCACCTAGCCAGTGGGCTGCAGTACCACACTCAATCACTATGCCACTGGGGCTCAGCCCCCATTATTCTTATTTCTTATTTGTAATGACAGAGATTTATTTAGCTTCTCCCAGGATGCAAAAAAGTAGAATATTGTGTGTATAATTGTGCATTTTTCTTTTTTGGCTTAGGGTATTTTTTTCTTGAGATTTATGTAGATATAAGCCATAACAGTTATCAATTGCTCAATTTTTAAGTGGTAGAATAGCAATTAATTGTATAAAAATATAGCAATTAGGGGCTGAGCCCCGGTGGCGTAGTGGTTGTGCGCGGGACTGCGGCCCACTGGGACGGAGGTTCAATTCAAGCAGTGGGGCTGGGCCTCCTACTCCCACCGCTGGAGAGCAGTGATGCCCCCCAAAATTAAATATATATATAGCAATTAATACAACAAAGAAGAAAATGGTCTAAAATTGATGGTGGAGATGATTGTACAACTCTTTTATATGTGATTGAATTATGTAATCATATTGTGTGTGAATTATATACCAATAAAGCTGTTAAAGTAGCAATAATAGACTCTATCCTAATATTAAAAATTAATGATTGTTTATTTTGGAGAGTGGGTACATTTTCAAGGAACTGCTAAGACAGATTTGTTTCTGCTTCAGATTCCTTTGCATTAACATCATAATGAAAATATCAATTCTTCAGGCTTCCTTCTTTATTTTCCAGCTCATTCATTTGAGGCCATTGTTTCTGCTATCCTCAATGATCAAGTGGAAAAAGAATGATCAGCAAGCCTTACCCAGTATGTCATTGCGTAAAGCTGCTACACAAGACCTCTTTAGAGTGTTGAAAGGAAGGAATGTTATATTGAGAACTAAGGTGTTTCTGACAAAAGCCCTGGCATTTTCAATCACCTCATATACATGTGAAAGTTAGACCTTGAATAAGGAAGCCTGAAGAAGAATGAGTGCATTTGCGCTGTCATGTTGACGAAGAACACTGAAAAGTACCATGGACTGCCAGAAGACAAACTGATTTGTTGCGGAAGAAGTAGGGCCAGTGTGCTCCTTAGTAGGGCCAGTGAGAAGGATAATACAACTTCATCTTATACACTTTTGACATGTTGATAGGAGAGACGAGTCCCCAGAGGAGGGCATCATGCTTGGTAATGGAGAAGGGCAGCAATAAAGAGGAATGTCTTGAACAAGATGGATTGGTGCAATGGCTGCAACAATGGGCTCAAGCATGGGAACAAATGGGGTATGGTGCGGGACTTGATATTGTTTCATTCTGTTGTGTATAGGGATGCTATGAGTTGGAACTGACTCATTGGCACCAAACAACAAGAATGACAATAGCAGTCCAGTAGGTGTGGCTGTAGAAGGTGTGAGAGTAGTTGGGTCACGAGGGAAAGGTTGATGTCTTTTACTAGGTGAGAAAAGAAAGATATCATTAAGACAATATATAAGAGAGGAAAAGAGATTGAAATGAAGGGCAAAAATGACAAAATGGATGACAAAAAATAGAATAATTTTTAAAAGCAGGGGGAAGCAGTCACCAGCATGAAAAATCATGAAAAAAGGCAGAAAATTGAAAATTGATAGAAAAAAAGAATGGAAAATGAGAAAAAGTACTCTACCCTAAACCAGTGAGTGAGGAGAAAAACAAAAACAGAAAATAAAATAGTAAATAAAAGTGGGGAAGGAATAAGGGAGGGGAAAGAAGAAAAGAGCAACAATGGGAAAAAAGAAAACAGAAAATGAGAGAAATTATGAACAAAATAAGGGAAAGAAAATAAGAAAGAAGAAAACTGGGACAGGGCAGAACTGAGAGGGTAGAAATTTGTGGAGAAAAGACACCCAATATGGATCCGTACCCTTTGACAGTCAAATAGCTCAGAAGCTAGAGAACAGATGAGGAGGGACGGGGCATCTGGTCTTAGATGTTTTTATTGCTGACCTATCTGTTATCTGGGGTCAGAGATCTGATTCAGAAGTAGTTCATCAAGCTCTGGTGGTAGTTGGGATCAAGGTTCATAAACCCAGTAAAGGTATCCCTTAAACATGATGAAGGGTTGAACCCCGGTGGCATAGTGGTTGATTGCAGGACTGCGGTCCACTGGCTTGGTGGTTGAAATCCAGCACCAGCTCACCAGGAGCAAGGCTGGGTAGCTCCCACAACCACCAGAGGGCAGAAATGTCCCCCCAAAAGAACATAATGACAAAAATAGGCTATTTCCAGATAAAGAGAAATTAAAGAAAATTTAAAAACCAGATCTACACTACAAAATACTAAGGGGAATTATTTGGACAGAGAACCAACAATAGTAGAAAACAACTTGATATTAACATACATGACAACATCACTCAAAACTGAACAGACATCTTAAGCTTAAGAAGATTGCTAGGTAACTCCAAAGAAAATAAATAAACCTCAAGAGTTTTAATAGGAAAATCATGAAGATTTAGTAAAAACTTAAAACACCAGCAATAAAGACAATAATGAAGCCCACAAGCAAAATAAACTCGAAATAGAAAGTTTTGTGGAATAAAGAAAATAACTAAATATAATGAAAATAACTAACCCCCCAAAATAATCACAGCAAAATGAGAGAAATAAATTTATACTTATCAATCATTATATTGCTTGGACAGGGTATAAATGCATCTTTCAAGAGACAGAGAGAAGCAGGATGGTTAAGAAAGTAGGACCCATCTAATGCTGTCTGCAAGGGAAACATTTCAGAGCACAAAACAAGATAGATGAAAAAAAATCAATGGATTGGGAGAAAACTCACTTTAATGGGAGTAAGAAACAGTAGTGACGATATTAACTTAGGATAAAATAAACATTAGGACAAAATCCAACATAAAAGGATGTAGTGGCATTAATTGAGATTGAAATGTGCATTGAAGAAGAAAACATAACCAGGAGATGGATAATGAAAGACTAAGTGCACACTGCACCAGTCACCAACTCAGTACAAGTACAACTCCTTTGCAATGTCTTGAGCTTTCAGTTCACAAGAAGAAACAAGATCGAGCGGTTCGAAGAAATGAACACGGGGCAAGACGACATTTTAAAGGAAGACATGGTATTAGAATTACCTGAGAAGGACTTCAAAATTATTAAGTCCAAGTACTTTCAATGCTTTGAGAAAAAGATCAAGAAAGTTGCAGACAAATTTAAAATGGCACAGAAAATAAGCCGAAACCATGCAAGAGCAGCAAATAGAAAGTCATGATTAACATAAGATTTCAAAAATAGATAATACATTAGAAATACAGTGAGAAAAAATTCTGAGCAAAGCTTAATAATTATGTGGAATACCAGCAAAGGGAATAATTTACACATAATCACAATTCCTTAAAAAGAAGAAACAAATACACAAAGAGAAAATTGTCTAATTGTTGAAAGAAAACTTCCCTAACATTGGGGAATATAAGAAGATACACATTCAAGAAACTGAAAGGACCCCAAATAGAACACACCCAAAATAATATCACCAAGACATATCATTATCAAACTTTCTAAAATGAAGAGAAGGAAATAATCCTTACAGCAACCTAGAAAAATAAATATTACTCCCAGAGAATAATCAGGAAGACTAAGTCTTGTAAAAAAGAATAAAGTCAAGAAAATTGTCCCTCAAGTATAACTGTGAAATTAGGATGTTTCCAGATAGATCTTAAAAGAATTAGTAAAATCTGAACTGATCTTATGAGAAATAATAAAAGGAATTCTTCAGACAGAGAAAAAATATGAGTAGACAACATAGCAACAGCGCCCAGAAATGAACAGAAAGCTTAGCAGTTCAAATCAGTGGGTTGATGCGAGAAAGATTTATTTTTTGCTTGCTTCCATAATGATACAAACCTCAAACCACCAGCAGTTGATTCTAAATAATTTTGATGTCACAGGACAGAGTAGAACTGTTCCATAAGGTTTCTGGGGATGTAAATCCTTACAGAAGTAGGATGCTTCATCTTTCTCCTGTGAAGTGGCTGTTGAATTTGAATTCTTTATTGGGGCTCTTACAGCTTTTACAACAATCCAGGCATCCATTGTGTCAAAATCATTTGTACATATGTTTTGCCATCATCCTTTTCAAAACATTTTATTTCTCCTTAAACCCTTGGTATTCCCTCCTCTTTTTTCTCCCTCACCCACCCTCTCACCCTCATGTAACCTTCATAAATTATTATAATTTTCATATCTTACACTGTCTGCTGTCCCCCTTCACTGATGTTTCCATTGTTCATCACCCTGGCAGGGTCGGAGAGATTATACATCATTCTCCTCCCACCTTCTCCTTGCCCTCATGATATCACTACTCCCTTTACTGTTCCCAAGTGGTTTATCCATCCTGAATTCTATATGTTGAGAGACATTATCTATACCAGTGTACATGTACTTATGTAGCTGGATTTGTAACTGGAGCTGAGGTCGTGATAGGTGGGCAGGGGGATATAGTACCCATTTTAAAGACATGCTTGGTGAGATATAGGTTTAGTAGGGGGTGCTGGCTTTAAGATGTCAAATAGACACCCAAGTGAAAATGGTGAGTAGTTTTATATGAGTCTGTATCTAAAAAGATAAATATGGAATAAGGATACGAATTTGTACATAATCATTTTATACCAAAATTGATAACTATCAAGTCATTCCCATATCATGGAGGCTCAAACAACATCTGTGCTCCTTAGGGTTGATCACCAGGACTTCGGTATAGCTAACTGCATTTCTATGTGGGAATCTGTCACTGTATAATATATCACTCTAAAAATTAGGAGCTCTAAGAATAATATTTATTATGTCGCAATTTCTGAGGATCCAGAATATAGGGGCTGGTTAGCTCGATCATATAGTTCAGGACCTCTGACAGATTGGTGGTGAAGCTCTTATTTAGATAGACTTGCTGATCTCTTCTGGCAGTTCAAAGGAGTCCTCAGCTACTCCATAGCTATGAGCTGGAGATTTTACTTCTTCATCATGTGGGCCTCTACCCATAGGACTGCTCACAACATGGCAACTTGTTTATCCAGAGTGAGGATTACAAGAAAGACAGAGAGCAAAGTAATCCAAGATGAAGATTCTAATCTTGTTTCCTAGTTTAGGAAGGGACACTTCATCTCGTTTCTTGTAGTCTAGTCATTATGAGGGAGTCATTAATTCTATACAACATTTAAGAGGAATTGAGCTCCACCTCTCAGAGAGACATATACAAATACTTATACACATATTTTAAAGCCATGGTAGCAAGCTACCAGGGAAAAAATTGTGAAGATGGAACTTAAAAACTGCTTCAAAAATTTGTAAACTGTGTGTAACCATGGTATATAGATTTATATCCATCAAATATACTGTAAAATAATCTAATTAAAAAATTAATATATGTGGGCTGGTCTGGATGAACTAGAGAAAAAAAATCATAAACATATATGTATATAAGAGAGTTTTATATAAAGGGTAATTGTACATTAAGAAAGCATCCCAGCTCAGTTTAGTCCAAACCCATAAGTCTGATATTATTAGCCCATATGTCCAATATCAATCTATAAAGTCTTCTTCGAACTCATGAAACGCATGCATTGAAGGCAAACACGGGATGATCACAAGTCAGTGGATAGAAAGTCTTTAGATCAAGAGGCTTTGTAAGCATTTCAGCACTGACAGGGTCTCTCCGTGACTTCTCTGACTTCAGAGGTCTGGTTGCATCCATGTGACTTGTCCGGCTCAGGGCACTAAGGTAGCGCCATGTGACTTCTCCTTAGGGATGTCTCACAGGAAGCAAGCCTTGTCAGTAGAGAGCCTAAAAACAAGTGAGAGAGTGTCTCCTGCTTTCATGAAGGAAGTGCCATATTTCCCAGAATTCTCAGAGGAGAAGGCCATGGCCACACGGATGTCTCATTGGCCATATCTAGACTGACAGGCTAGACTCCACCCCTATACTCTAAATCCTCCAATTGATACCAGATTAGGTGACTGCCACAATATGGAACTTCAAATAAATGAGATTCACTTTCCTAGGCCACGTATTTCTAAATAGAAAATCAAATTTATGACAGAGGATCAATTTTTCCATCAGTTTTTCTGAAGAATAACGTTTTAATATAAATCAAGCTGATTTGGAATTATATGTAAGTATGGTCTCTTAAAAAAGTTCCTGCTACATATTAGATAAAGAGCAATCTTCAAAATACTAGAAGTAAAATGTTCATAGGTGTCTTCCTTAAAATAAGCTATAATAGTATAAAAGTTCTCTTTTTCTAAATCGTGAAGACTTAGAAGTACATAAGCCTAAAATGCAAACATTGTAAAAAGATTTGCCCCGACCTCTAGAATCCACTAAACTATAGGCAAGTGTGCAGTTATATTTATCTGTTTTTCCTAATTACTGTTATCATGACAGAAATTCTAGCTAACTTACCAAACAATTGTATAGCTGATTAGTGACTAAAAATGCTGGGGGGTAAAAATATCTGAATTTGATTCATAAATCTGCTAGTTATTAACTTTGTTTACTTTGATGTATTACTTAGTGTGGCATTCATGTGACACAATTGACTGGTGTCAATTTCAGGATTGGGAGTGTAAGGGTGGAGTCGCCTGTCAATCTGGAGATGGCCAATAAGAATTTTGGTGGGCATGGCTTTCTCCTGAGAATTCTGGGAAGTCTCACATTATTCCCCGTGGAGATGACTCACAAGAGGCAGTCCTTGCAACTCTTTGAGAAACATTGCAACTGCCAAGACAACACGACAGTGTGCTGATAAATCCTGAGTCCTGGAAACTGAAGGAGCCAGAGGAAAAGCCACATGGGCTTACCCTGATGAAACTAGGCCTCTGAGGCCGGAAAAGTACCATACAAACTCCTACTGGTGCTGAGATGTTTGCGAAGCTACAGAGAGGCCCCTGCCAACACTGAGATGCTTCTACCACAGTGGATACACAAGACTCTACACTTACTGGCCAGTGATTGTCCTGGCATCATTGAATGTGCCTCGCGAATCTGAAAAAAAACCTTTATGAACTGGTATTGGACATATGGGCTAATATCAAACTTGTGGGCTTGGACTGAATTGGGTTGGGATGCTTTGTCAATGTTCCGTTCCTCTTGCATGTAAACCTTTTCTTTTATACATATGCATGTATATTAATTTGTTTCTCTTGTCTACCAGAATTAATACACTTAGCTCTTCTGAGGTTTTGTTTCTTAATAAAATGAGCATAATAATAGTGTTTCTTACATATGGTTGTTGGTAGGCTTTAAAAGTGTTTATAAAGTGTTTAGCACCATTCCTTTCAGTAGTGGCTTTGCTGCAGGACTTTCTTACATTTGGCTTTTGTCCTATCTTGTTTTGATATCCCAGTATGCAGTGCTCATAACTCCTGTTCTTTGTCAGACAATACCACTTATTTCTTGTTAGGTTTATTATTTTTTATTAAATCATTTTATTGGGGGCTCATACAACTCTTATCATGATCAATACATACATCAGCAGTATGCAGACTACATTTGCACATTTGTTGCCATCATTATTCTCAAAACATCCTCCTTCTATTTTGGTCCCTAGTATCAGCTCCCCATATTTCCCTCCCTCCCCACCCCTTCCCCCATGAACCTTAATAATTTACAAGTTATCATCATTTTGTCATATCATCCACTGTCTGATGTGTCCCTTCACCCACTTCCCTATTGTCCATACCCCAGGGAGGAGGTTATATGTAGATCTTCCTAATTGGTTCCCTCTTTCTATTCCACCTTCCCTTCACTCTCCCGGCATCACCATTATTATTTTTTAAATATCTATTACATTTACTCAGGAAAAGTCCTTTCTGTTTTTAGGGTGCTCCCTGAAGGATCAATTTCAGTGTTAGTGAAGTGAGAAAAAATTCTAGTATGACTGTAATGCAAAATCCTTGAACGTATGTAAGATATGGTAAAGACAATGGTCAACTTTTTAAAATACAAGTTGTTATTTGTACAAATAAGTTGTCTTAAAAAGATTTTCCTGTTATTGTATATGTATCTACCTCATTCTTTGTAATTGCTAAAAGATATCCCATTGTTTACTTATCTTATTGATGGCTATTTATTATGTTGCAAACTTTTCACTATTATTAACAATACTAAAATGAACACCATTGTACACCTCCCCTTGAATAAAAGTGTTTTACCAGGACCATTAACATGTAATAATTAGAACTGCTGATTCAATGTGTAACCATATTTTTATTTTGATAGCTAGGAGTGCTAAATCATTCTAAATACTATAAAATGTATAATCTAATTAGCTACATATAAAAAGACTTAGGGTTTCCAGGCATCTTGTATATACAACAACATGTTAATGGTCTTATCTTGCATCTTGTATTTGTCTAAATATTCTGAATTATGCTTTTATTTTTTTAAATCATTTCATTGGGGAGCCCTTACAAATCTTATAACAATCCATCATTCACATGTATTAAGAACACTTGTAGGGCTGAGCCGTAAGTGGTTGAGTGCGGGACTGCGGTCCCGGGCCTTGGCGGTTCAAATCCATCTGCGGCTCTCAGCAGCAGCGCTGGGTAGTTCCCACAACCACCAGAGGGTGGTGATATCCCCCCGCCAAAAAAAAAAAAAACACTTGTACATAGGTTGCCATCAACATTTCCAAAATATTTTCTTTATACATAAACCCTTAGTATCAGCTCCTCTTTTTTTAATTGAAAGGTCGTTTTATTGGGGAATCTTACAATTCTTGTTACTCCATACATTGATTGATTCAGACATGTTTGTACATATGTTGCCTTCATTCTTTTCTAGATATTTACATTCTATTGAGCCCTTGGTGCAGCTCCTCCCTTGCCCTCCCTTTCCCCCCACCCTCATAACCCTTCGATAAAATATAAATTAGTATAATTTTCATGTATCACACTAACCACTATCTCCCTTCCCCCATATATTCTGTTGTTCTTCCCTCTGGAGAGGGGTGTATGGTTATGTGTCAATCATTATGATTAGTTCCTCCTTTCTCACTTCCTCTCCTCCCTTCCACCTACCCTTCTGGTATCACTATTTCCATTCCTTTTCCTGGATTTCATGCATTGTAAGCCCCCATCTCTTATCTATCCCAGTGTACTTACTCAAGTCTAGTCTGAATAGAGAAGCAGCACTGGGGTTATGATATTCGGGGATGAGAATGCCTCAAGGAACCAGAGGAATATTGTGTGTTTCATCAATACTTACTGCACCCTGGTTGACTCATGCCCTCCCTGCAGTACCTCTGGGGGGCGGGGGGATTGTTCCATTATCTACAAATGAACTTTGGTTTTCTTCATTCTCAACAATATGATTTTGTTTATTTGTCTGTTATGTGTCTTCTGATGCCTATTATCCAGTCCCAATGACTCCTCGTAATTGCACCAGCAGTGTGCCTCTACCATGTGAACTTGTTGCTACTCTGCTGAATGTATGCCTGTTTAATTTCAAGCCTTTATGACCCTGGGTGCTATATTGTTTAATAGCCAGGCACCATTTACATTCTTCAACATATTTGCTTATGTATCCATTTTGTCTCCAGCAATTGTGTAGGGAGGGTGAACATCTCAGACTGCCGAGTTGTTAGAACAAAGTGTTCTTGTATTGAGGGAGAGTAATGGACTGTGGCCCAAAGTTTGTCCACTACTTCAGTGTATTTTCATCTAAATATATGGACATCGGCCAATATTTATTTTTTTGTGAATTACTGTACTTACATATGTCCACATATGTGCATACCTCTATCCATTGCTTTGTTTCTTAGGTTCTTCCTCTGTTTCTTTTTACCTCCCTCCTGCTCCAATATCAATTTCCCTCTATTTTCCACCTCTTGTTACTCTCTCTTATCTAGTTTGCTGCTTCTCTGACATCCCTCTGGATTCCTATGTCCTTCTTGTTGTTGATTCTAATTCCCTAGTTGTTCCCCTGTCTATGGTGCGTCCTACACACCACACCCTTCAAGTGCCACCCTCACCCCCAAAGTCCCCCTGGGACTGTTGCTACTGCTGTTTTCTCCTCAGGCTTGCTTCACATACCTGTCTTATATAAGTAGACAAACTGACTAAGAAAAATAAAAGAAGACATTGAAAAAAGAAAAGGGAAAGAAAAGAAAAGTGTGTGTGTGGGAGAGAGAGAGAGAGAGAGAGAGAGAGAGAGAGAGAGAGAGAACTATATATAATTTTAGCTCTGTTTGTTGACTTTCGTGTATCTCTCCACTGAATGTGGGGGGGCTCCAGGAGCTGCCCCTCCCAGCCTGGAGTCCAGTTTGGGAGTTCTTCAGAGGCTCTTTAGCTTTGTTTTGCTGCAGTCCCTGGTCTTTTATGTTCCCTTCTTCATTTGCCCCACTGTAGGGCAATCAGACTGCACCACCTCCCCACCATATGACCCCACAATTAACCTCTATTGCAGTTTGCTTCAGTAAGGGGAATGCATGAAATGAGCTGTTGTTGGACAAACAGGTCCCTCTGTGTTCCATTAGCTCTCCATAGGGACCTCCTTTTCTGGGCCTGGTGAGCCAGCATGGGTCCAGCCTGGCTCTGCTTTTCTCTTCTTCCTTCCTGTTCTGCTTCGGTGTGGGTGTAGCATTCTGGCCACTCTTCCCTACCTTTAAGTTTAGTGTTGTTCTCTCTCATCTATTTTTAGGGAGGTAGTCAATATGATTGACTGGGGTCAAATCTGTATCCCCCTTTTTTCATTCATTCTTCTACATGGCCACATTCCCCTCGAGATTTGGTACATTGTGAAAGGATCTGCATGCCCACTCCCTATTCTGTGGAGACAAAACCAATACTCCTCCTAGGTGTGGGTTAGTACCCGGCTTCTCCCTATCATCATCTCACTTTTCTCCCTCTCTCCTTTCTCCTTCTTTGTGTGGGACAAACGTGTACTTCCTTGGGTTTGTTCTAACCTCCCCCAACTCCCTGTACTTCAACCTGAATATTTTGATATAGGTGGCTTCTCTTCCATACTTTCTGTGCTGACTACACTTAACCACAGGGGACTCATGCTGTCCTCTTTTTGTGATTGGCTGACTTCACTTAACAAAATTTCTTTCAACTTTTCCCATGAACAATGTGCTTTGTGTGATTAACAGTGCTTTTAGTGATGCAAAGTCCTCTATTTAATGCATGTGCCAGAATTTACAGATCCGCTCATCTGCCAATGGAAATTTAGGTTTCTACCAACTCTTTGTGATTGTGAATTGCACCACAATAAACATCGGACTGCATATGATTGTTCATGGTTTATTTCTTCTGACTATATGTCCAGTAAAGGGATAACTGCGTCATAGGGTAGATCAAGTCCCAATTTCCTTATGTATTGCCAGATCACTTTCCATAAGGGCTGCATGTATCTACAAAACCGCAAGCAGTGGATTTGCCTCCAACATTTGGTATCTCATGGTTGTTTTGATTTGCGTTTCTCTGATGGCTAATGTATGGGAGCATTTTCTCTTATGTTTATTGATCGTACTATATCCTTCCTAGTGAAGCTTATTTTCAGATCTTTTTTCACTCCCTCAGTGGGCTAGCTGTTTCCCTCTTTTAGCAGGCAAAGAGGATATTATAGATTTTTGTAACAAGACCTTTGTCACTGCTAAAACTCCTCTCCCACTTTTGGGGTTGCCTTCATACCCTCCTGGAAAAATTTTTTGATGCACACAAGTGTTTTATCTTTAGTAAATTCCATTTGCTGATTTTAGGTTTCCCTGTGTTATACCCTGCTGTATTGCAATTAGCCTTTGTATTCTCTGGGTCAAGGTTCACAGGTTTGTCCCGATTCCTAGATTAATGGTCTTTATGGTTTGGGGTTTTAATTCTAGGTCCGTGATCCACCTTGAGTTTGTTCCTGTGCATGGGGTAAAGTAGAGATATTGTTTCATTTTCTATATATGTATAATCATTGTTTCCAGCACCACTTGTTAAATAGGGCATCCCCCTCCCATTTGATGCTTTTGGGGACTTTGTCAAAGATCAGTTGTCTATATGAAGATTGTTTTATTTCTGGACTTTCTGTTGCTTTTCATTGGTCTGCATACCTGTCATTTTGCCAGTACAAAGCTATTTTGACCACTGTGACTGTGTAGTAGGTCTTAAAATCAGGTAATGCGAGGCCTCCAACTTTGCACTATTAATTCTGGGTTTCTTTCTCCATATGAAATTGGTGGTCAGTTTTTCCAATTCTTTAAATAAGGTTGTTGGTATTTGAATCAGGATAACATTGAACTTATAAAGTGCCTTGTATAGGAGAGACATCTTTACTATATTGAGTCTTTCAGTCCATGAGCATAGGATATTCTTCCATTTGTGGAGATTGCTTTTCATATCCTAAAGTAGGGTCATGTCATTTTCCTTATATAGGGCTTTAGTTGTTGTTGTTGTTGAATATATTCCTAGGTATTTTAATTTGCTCTTGGCTATTGTGAAGAGTATTGCCTTCTGTATCTAGTCTTCCATTGACTCCTGTTTGCTGATCTTGAATCCTGCCACTCTTCTATATTTCTCTATCACTGTTAATACTCTGGTTGTAAAGTTTTGAATGTGTGTTAGATGTTAACAAATGCTTTTTCTGCATCAATCAATATGATCAAGTGATTCTTGTGCATTTTTTATTAAATGAATTTTCAGATGATAAACCATTCTTGTGCCTTGGGATTAGTTCTATCTGATCATGCATTTTATATACTTTGTATTCTATTGGCCAATATCTTGTTAAGGATTTTTGCATATATTTTCATTAGAGATATCGGTCTGTAGTTCTCTATTCTTGTGGGATCCTTGCTCTGTTTGGGTTTCAAAGTTATACTTTGTAGAATGAGTTTGGGATTTTGACATCCTTTTCTATTTTCTGGAATAATTTGTGGAGAATTGGTGTTAACTCTTCCCTGAATGATTGGTAGGATTCTCCGGTGAAGTCATCTTTTCGGGAGCTTTTTTTATTGAAAGCTTCTTGATCGCCATAATTTATTTCTTCTTTTGCTTTAGGTCTGTTGAGATTCTTGACCCATATCTTGCAAAATCTATGGAGGGGTGTATTTTCTAAGTATTTGTCCATGTCTTCCATGTTGTTGAATTTATTATAATACAGACTTTTATAGTAATTTGTGATTATCATTTTAATCTCACTGGGGTCTGATGTGATTTCCCTGTTTCATCCCTCATCCTGGCTATTGATGCTTGTGTCTTCACTTCCTTGGTTGGCCAGTGGTCTATCAATTTTTTGTATTTTCATAGAGCCAAATTTTTTGCTGCATTAATCTTTGGTATTGTTCTTTTCTTTTCCCACTGGTTTAAATCTGTCCTCATTTTTATTGTTTCTTTTCTTTTACTCTTGGAGGGTTTGTCCTATTGACTCTGTTCTAGTTGCTGTAGGTTTTGTGATAGCGTATCACTATTAAATCTCTCTTCCTTTTTCCTATATGCATTAATCACTAACAAGCTACCGCTGATAATTTCTTTTGCAGTATCCCAATAATTTTGATGCATTGTATTCTCATTATTATTAGTTTCTAGAAGCTTCATAATCTCATTTTTAATCTGAGCCAGTATCCATTCATGTTGCAGAACATTGTTATTCACTCGCCAATTGTTTGCCCTTGTTTTTTTGGGTTGTCCTTTAGTTAATCTCAAGTTTTATGACATGGTGATCTGAGAAGGATACCTGAGTAATCTCTGTGTGTTTCAATTTATTCAGGCTCATCTTGTGTCCCAGTATGTGGTCTATTTCCAAAAATAAGCCATGAATGTTTGAAAAGAATGTGAATTATTTTGTTTGGATGAAAAGCTCTATAAATGTCTATCATGTCCAGTTGCCTAATTATAGTGTTTTTCTCTGTAGCTTCCTTGTTGAGCTTCTTTCCTGGATTTATCTTTCTCTGATAGTTGTGTATTAACGTCACCTACTATGATGGTTTAAATTGTGATTTCTTTTCATCTTTTGAATAGTTTGCTTTACTAATTTCATTGTATCTCTCATTGGACATTTATATATTTATTATGTTCAGTGGTTTAAGTTTTACTGATCCTTTGAATATTATATGGTGCTCCTCTTTGATTCTTTTTATGGTTTGAAACGGGTGGTCAATTTTGTCAGAGATTACGATTGCAACCCCTGCAATTCTAATTTTAAATTACCATTTGCCTGATATATTTTCTGCCAACCTTTTATTCTTAATCTACTTTTGTCTGAGAATGTAAGATGTGTCTCTTGCTGACAACATATCCATGGGTTATATTTTCTGAGTCAGTCTATCAGCCTTTTTCTTTTAATGTATGAATTGAAACCATTGACACTCAGAGTTATTATCATGATCTGTGGATTCATTGCTGTCATCTCATGCCTTTTAATTTGTGTGTTTTCCTATCTTCCTTCTTATAGGTGAGCTGTTTATGGGAGGGGCTTCATTCTTGCCCTCTTTCTCCTCTGAAGCTATGTTATCTTAGTAATTTTATCAGTACATTGGTTTCTTGATGGGGTTGGGCTATATGGTGATCTCCTTCTTGTGCTTGGTGGATGTTGGTCTTCTGACCTTAGTGAGTTGGTCAGGATCTTCTGCATGTGGGTTGTCTTATGGCATATTCTCTATTTTTCCTTGTCCTGAAAGATCCTTTTGTCTCCTTCTATCTTAATAGACAATCTGGTAGGGTAAATGATTCTTGGGCAGGTGTTTTTTTTTTCTTTTAGCATTTGGAAGATGTCGCTTCACTGTTTTTACCTCTTCATAGTTTTTGCTGACATGCCTGAAAATAATTTATCTGAGTACTTTTGAATGTGACCAGCTTCCTCTCTCTTGCTGCTCTTAATGTATTCTCTTTTTCCTTGAAGTTAGAAAATTTAACTACTACATGCCTTAGTAAGCACTCCCTACAGTTTAGTCTAATTAGTGACCTCTCTGCTTCCTGTATGAATATCTGATTCTCTCTCATTAAGTTGGGAAAGTTGGCTTCCAGGAATTTCCTTGCTAATTTAGCTGTCAACTTCTGTGTTGTGTCTTGTTCTGGTAGACCAATTTATTTGAATGTTGTTCCACTTTATAGCATGTGCCATTGATGTCAGGTTTTCTTTGCCTCTTTTACTATCTTGTTTGATTGTTTTTCTCATTTGCTGGAGTCTTTATGATTGTCTTTGAGATCACTGATAAGATTTTCTGCCTCCTCTCTTCTGCTCCTGAGATCCATGCTTTTGTGTGTAGCTTTTGTTATCTCATCCTTTTGCTTCTGTATTTCTCTGTGGTGCATGGACTTCATCTCCTGTTTCATTGAATCCTTATTCTGTGTTGCTTCCCTCAACATCTGTATTACTCCAAGAAGTCTTCTGAAAATTCATTTTTGTGGCACATCCACATGTGATTCTTCTATGCGTGTCATTAGCTCTGCTGTTGTGTTTTGTCTTTCTTGGTTTTTTTTAATTGAGAGTGCTGCTGTATACTCTTGTTTACATGAAAATTTCATGGAGTGGGCCACCACCTTTCTGGGAGAACAAGGGGCCTGATTTCTTTCTCTCTGTGACTGGTAAGGTTGTTTCCAAAGACTACCTGTGGCATACTCTGGTGGTAGGTCAGACTGCTATGTAGGCAGGTGACTCAGTGACGGGCCTCAGAGACTGAAGTGAGGGTGGTGATTCTATGTATACCCCTGGGCCTGTCTGTCAGGCATGGATTTGCATCTTACTTTTTTTTTAAAGAAACCTAATAGAAGACAATGGTGGGGGAGGCCTTGATGCCAAGGGAGGAGGTGCTAAGTGAAGGTTGCTAGTCCAGGAGCTAAGTGAAGGTTGCTAGTCCAGGAATGCCTCACAGGGTGGAGGTGCCAGCCACTGGTTGAGGCAGTTGTCACTGCTACAGTGGGATATATTCTGTCATGTGAGACAGGGCATTGTTGTGGGTGGCAGGAGGGAAGAAGCTTCAAGTACAGCAATAAGGCTAAGGGTGGCCAATCAGTGGGTGATGGCACATTGGGGTCTGAGGCAGTGAAGCTAGCATGGGCCGGGGATCCCCAGGGCCCAGATTTCTAACATCCTGGTTTCTGGAGCTAGGCTAGATGTTGGGGAGAGTTGCCTTCTGGATCAAGGACATACTCTCTGTTCCTTCTTGCAGGCTGGGGAGGTGTTGATGAAGTAATCAGCCATGTTGCCATGGAAGTGGTAGGCTCTGTGTCCATGGGCACTGTAGATATGACAGTTGCAGAGTTGATGGGGGTTTCAGACAATCATGGAGGGCCCCCGCAGCTGCAGGTGACCAAACCTACTGTAGGTGGACTATAGATTGGCCCCCAGGAGCCTGGGGCCAAGCTTGGTGGTAGGACAGCTGTCAGGTGGAGAAAGGGGAACTATGGGAGAAGGGAGTAGCTCACCTAAGGGAGTGCCATAGGCAAAGAACTGCTGTGTGGGGGTTCAGTCATGGCCGTTTATGTCTCGGGGGAAGACCTCTAGCTCCTTGTGTGGCAAACATGTGGGGGAGAAGGGGGCCATTGGTAGATGGTGACTGCGGTAAACTGCAGAAGCAGCACGGCCACCATGGGCCAGAAAATCCCAGAGATCAAGTCACCAATCTCTTGGGCTGCAAAACAAGGTCGTTATGGGGGAGTGTCCCCTCCCACACTGAGGAAGATATGGGTTGTTGTGGGGGTATTTTCACTAACCAGTATCCTCCCACTCACCCTTCTGGACACTGGGCTCTGTGTGCACCATGGAATCCTCAGTCTGGGCTGCTTACCAGGGTGCCATCTTGCCTTTCCTCTGGGACTTACTTTGGACATATCATCTATAGAGACAAGTCCTTGGAGAAATAATTTGTGTTTGGTAAAGTAGAAGTTCAGTGGAGAAGATAAAGTATACTGACAGAAAAACAAACAAATCTATCGTGAAAGGAATACAGCCTGGATGCTGTTTAGAAGTTGGCCTGGTCAGACTTTGTTTCATGCACTTGCCATGAGGAGAGACTTGTCCCTAAAGAAGAAACTCATGCTTGGTAAACTATAGGGTCACTGGAAATGAGGAATAGACTCCATGATGTGGCCTGACATGGTGGTCGCAGCACTAGACTGAAATGGCAAATATTCTGATGAAAAGTCAGGGTTGGGCAGTGGTTAGTTCTGTTGTAGATAGAGTTGCTGTGAGCTGGAACTGTCTAGATGGCACTTAATAGCAACAACTCATTGAATATAAACTGTATACTAGTTTACCGGGGTGAGAGGGCAATGATTGTTTGGAATTTTTGATGAGAAAAAAGATCCAGCATGTTGAGGGAAAGAACCAAAAGCAGTCACAACTGAAAGTGAATTTAGGATATTTCAGAGGTATATATTAAAGTGGAGAATCGTTAATGTTGTCTTAGGGGGGGGAAAGCCAGTGGATATAGAAAGGGGGTTGTAAAAATAAATGGTTCACAGAGTTGGAGATATTTGTAAGTCCAGACCAGTTCATGTCTATGTGTCGGATATAAGGTGAAGACTTCTCATGACTCTTGTAGTTTCAGAGGTAGATTATAAGGAATAGAAAGACAGAGAAGGAAAATCACAGACTAGTGGATGCTGAACTGATTCAATCTAATACCAGATGAATAAAAACAAAATTTATAGGTTATTGATGGCTTCTGGGATCAGCATTCTACATGACAGTAGAGTGATGATCCAAATACAGCAATAGACATCAGTTAATTTTCACACACTATCAATTTATACTAAGAATAGACCATGTCTAGAATTAAACCTCCCTCAATTATATCAAAGCTGTGGTCAAATTAAGGACATCTATTCACCCTTAAAACCACTTGGCTGCTGCACAAAAGAACCTATCATGTAGTCGACAAAACTAAGTTAGGTCATTGGATGGGATAATCCTGACCCACCAAAGTTAGCATCAGACCTATCACTGGTTACCTCTTGTCAACTTGGCACTTATTCACATCTCCTTAAACAACACAAAGTTTAAAAACAGAAACAATAATAAAATCATACATGTACCTAAAATGATACAATCAATAGACATACAACTGAAAACACCCAATTTATATTTTGTAAGTGAACAAAACAAAAATACTCTATGCATACATGCAAAGAGAAAATGTAGCCATTACAGCCATTGTTTCTGCAGCTGATTATGTGATCATAACTGGTAGTTAGAACTGCCCCCTTTTACTCTCCATTGTCTATTCCCTTTGTCCTCAGCAAGTATCTCAGCTAGTTCTTTGCCTGGTGGAGTGACCCGATTGTTCCCTGTGAAAAGTCTGGCCACCAGTAGTCGTGTCATAATTGGGTTGCTGTGGTTTACCATTGACTTTAACCACAGGACATGGTAGTACTAAAAAATGACCTAAGAAATCTCCTGAATTCTCATATGCTCTTTTTTGCTTGCCCTATGCATTACACATCCAGTTTCCTCTTGGTGATAATGATCGATCACATCACTTAACATAGTAACACACTTCTTTGCTGATCCAGAGGCATAAGGCATCAAAAGTGGTCACAAGGTATTATTAACTTCCATTTCAATAGAATCTGTGCTGTGTCTCCAGCTGGGAGCATTTGTCCTTTTGGAACAAAGATATCCGTGGCCAAAGAGCTTAGGGTTGCAAGAAAAGCAAGCAAAAAATGTGGTCAGCGGGCCATCAGGAGTAATGGTGGAGTCACTTCCATTGTCACCATTTGATTCCTGGACCCCGGATCCTGGCTATTGGAGAAAAAAATACCATGTGTTGGATGCTGATTTAGAGAAAATGCAACCTATAAGGAAACATTACCTAAACTTTTGCAAAGTCTTGCAACATAAAACGATCCATTATTGCATCTTTTGAAGTCCATTCCATCATGGCATCTTTTGAAGTCCATTCCATCATGGCAGCAAGCCAATTGCTTAAGGTTGATGAGGAACATACTAAGGCCAGTAACTTCCATGGGCAAAAATATATAGCAACATTTCATTTTATGTGAAGTCTGTCCATTGAACCAAGGCAATAGTGTGTGCCTGATATCACATCAGAGGATAAGACATCCGGCAAGTCCATGAATGATTGTTTAGGGAGAAGTGTTAGGTTCAGAGAAGGCAAATTCATATCTAAAGTATCTATTTTAGTAAGAACAAAATTCTGCTCTTTCCACAATAAAAGAATTCCACCAGGTTTTTGGATGATCTTTCTGAAGAATGGCCTCCATCTCTTGGATTTAGTGTTGGTCTCTGCTGCTGGCAGATTGGTCACTCAGCAATAGCAGTATCCAAAGTCAGCTTTTGTGAGCGGAAGTCCAAATTGTAGAACCGGCACTTAACTTCTACCCTGCCAGCATGGTGATTTCTTTCTTGTACCCATTGAACAAGGCCAGGAATGTCTGGAGAAAGATAATAACTGCTTTTCACCTAAGACGGAATCAAGCCACTAGATTAAAAACCTCTTCTGCAGAGCTAACCCTCTGCAGAATTCACACAATTGGTGAGAATTCACACAAAGCACTCCAGGGACTCATTTAGATGAGTTCATCCAGGTACTTCTTCCTTACATCTCCTTGCCATTATTTTTTCATCACACTCTTTCTATGCCATTGACCATCTAGCCAAGGCATTGAATAAGTACACTCTGGCACAATGGTCTTTTCCCCTTCCAAGCAAGTCAAACAACCTCGTGTACCCCTCGAGATTCTGCCAATAGGAGGATTTCCTTCACCACTGCCCTTCAGCAAGCTCTCAAAAAGGGAATGCTGCTGTCTGTTTTCAATACTTGCCTGCATATTGTTTCCGCAGAAACCAAGTAGAAGTTCCTTTAGTCCAATTACCATAAACAATTGACCATTAGGCCATAGGTGCAGGATGGGAGAAATATGATTCTATGCTAAGAGGGGAAACCATATGCATTTGGACCACTTTTTCATGCAGTTTATTTGTCCCTTCAAGTCCTGGTCTAGCGTGGTCTCAGATATACTACTTCCATTTTACGATGGAGTTCTACTGTGCAGTCGAACTTCATGACTCTATGGATCAGACAACAGCCAGTTCAAGATGGGTAGCTTTGCCTGCATGATGACTTCATGGCCAGTGGCACAGTGAAAGGCCAAAAGCCGTTTTTAAAAGTGGGAGTGAGTCGTTGTTTGTAGAGGATAACTGGGCTTTGCTACAAAATGTCAAGGGTCTGTGCTGTGATTCCCCAATAAGGGCCTGAAAAAGTCTCTAAACAGGATCTTTATCTACCTGCCATTGACAAGGATCACATGACCCACGGGGGAGAGGGGTTTGTATAGCAGGCTGAACCTGTTGCATTCTTTTTCTCTGGTTCCCAATCTAACCAGGTAGTTTTCCAGTCACTTGATAAATAAGTTGTAGTAGCACACCCTATTAAGGGATCTTTTACTTTAAAAATCCAAAGGGGAGCACAGGTAATGTGTGCTTTTGTTTTGTTTTGTTTTTACTTGTGGGTAGGTACAGTTATAGCTTGTCCTTCACTGTAGAATGAATATCTCAACATGCCCCAGACCACTGAATCCCTAGAAATGTCATTGAGGTGGAAGGCGCCTAAATTTTTTTCCAGTTAATTTCCACCAACTCACATGCATATTTTACCAATAAATCTAAAGTGATTGATACTTATTCATTACTGCGCCCAATAAGTATAATATTAACAGTATAATGAATGGGGCCATATGACGTTTTGAAGAAAAAGCTGTCAAGGTCCCTGAGGACAAAATTATGGTATAGGACTGGCGAACTGGTATAAAGGAGAGTTTTGAAAGTGTAGTGTTACCCTTGCCAGTTAAAAGAAATTGCTTTTGGTGGTCCTTTGAAACTGGCATTGAGAAAAAAAGGCATTGGCCAGATCAACATCTATAGACCAGGAGTTTAGAAAAGTATTAATTTGCTCAAACAATGAAGTCACAACTGGAAGAAATGCTGCAAGTGAAGTCACCACCTGATCGAGTTTATGATAACCTGGTGTCATTCTACAAGATCCAATCCCCCTTTTTCCACAGGTCAAGTAGGCATGTCAAATGGGGGTGTGGGGTGAATCACCCCACCCCCCTGCATCCTACACATCTCTGACCCTGTTATTGGCTCTAATCTCTGCAATCCTCTCATAAATCCTCTCAGTTTCTGAGTATATCTATTTTTAAAAAATACATTCTGAAACTGGGGAGATTACAATAGGATGGGTCCAGGGCACTAATTGGCCCCATTATGATTTGAACTCGAGCTAGGGCTCTATTAGAAACTTAACCTCTAAATGCTCCCACTCTGAAGGATGGCTTTCAGACTTTAGGCTTTGAGACTTTAGGTCTTTGAGACGTTAGGTCTCAAGACTTTAGGTCTCAAGAAATTAGTGTCAGTTCAGAACCAGGAATTCTTGAAAAGTCTCATTATTTCCTTTCCTCCAGTGAGCAGTGACCTTGTGAAAGGCTGCAGACTCAGTTGGTGAAGGCTTGGAGAAAGAATAACAGTAGAAGCCTTTGGTGGTGTAGTGGTGGGTTTTCCTCAAAAGGATCTAGCTTCCATTTCACTCAAGATAATGTTGTTTTTTTAATCTGGCTCATGTCTAGGAATTGACCATGGTATTGTGACTCTATTCTGATAATTTAGGTTAGATTGGCATTCACCAGATCTAGAATTCTTTCACAGATATAGATTAAGTAAATAGTTAGCTAACTTACTATTTCATTCCTAAGGATGCTTTGCCTAAGTAGCCAATGCCATAGTTCCTTACTATTTTGACCATGCTGTTCATTTCCAGAATCATACTCACCTAGTTTCTATTGGCCACTTGGCTCCTACACTCATGAGACCCAAATAACCCCATTGCAGAAAAGTAGAAAAGTGTTTAATTCACTTAGGACAGTTTTTACTATCAAACCTGTCTGATTTAAAATAGAAATCACAGGAGTCTTCAGAGATGTCTTCACATTCCCTTTGTGGGTCTATGAGTTTATCTTCATAAATCCATGCATACTGGTCAATTTCCCTATGCCTTTGTATACCTTCTTCTCTAGCAGTGGTTCTCAACCTTCCTAATGCCGCTACCCTTTAACACAGTTCCTCATGCTATGGCGATGCACTCACCCCTCCCGTAAAATTATTTTCATTGCTACTTCATAACTATAATTTTGCTACTGTTATGAATCAGGCGACCTCTGTGAAATGGTTGTTCAACCCCCAAAGGGGCTGCAACCCACAGGTTGAGACTGTTCTTCTTTAGTATACTAAGGTAGGTCTCACACTTGAACTTGACATAGTATGTCATATTGCAAGCCAATCAAACAAATGATTATATTATCTCCTGTGTTGGTCTGGGTGAACTAGAGAAACAAATTCATAAGCATGCATATGGATCTAAGGGAAAGGTTTATATACAAGAGGAATTGAACAATGAGAAAGCATCCCAACCCAGTCCCATCCAAGGTCATACATCCCATATTATCCCATATATCTGAAAACAGTCTATAAAGTTCCCTTATGACTTACAAAGCACATGCAATGACACCAGGACAATCAAAGGCCAGTGGGTGCAGAGTCTTGTGTGTCCGATGGCAGTAGAAGCAGTCCAGTGCTGGCATAGGTCTCCCCATGGCTCCTTGCTTCCAGGGCTCAGGGTCCATCAGCAGCATCCAGTGGCAGTAGAAGCATCTCAGTGCTGACAGGTGTCTCCACGTGGCTTCTCTGGCCCCAGAGGTTTGGCTCCATTAGAGTAAGCCGATGTGTCCTCTACTCCGAGTCCTCCATTCTCCAGGAATCAGGATTGATAAGCATGCTGTCATCTCATCTTGTGAGTAGTTCTCTCCCAGGAACTCAGTCAAATCTCTCATCTCCAATTGGGAAATACCACGAGACTTCCCAGAATTCTCAGGGAAAGACCATGCCCACACAGAGGTCTCATTGACTATCTCCAGATTGACAGGCTAGGTTCCACCCCCTACACTCCCAATCATGAAATTGACACATGAGTACAATACTGCCACTTCTCCTAACATCTCAAACTGAAAGATTGAATAAAGAAACTGTGCTTAGTGAACCCATATAAATGACACAAAATTGATCCAATCTCATGTTCCTTGCACCATTATCCCACACCCTTACTAGCTAGTCCACAGACATTTTCCGGGTTTCTGTCTGTACAGATTACAAAATTCGAACAGTATTTCAGGAGTCTAGTGTACCTCTTCCTGGATCACTATTTAGATTTCACCTTTAGGAACTTATTGTGACTGAAGTCTAGTTATAGGATAACAACAACAATGAGAAGCGAGGGTATTTTCTGTAGGGCATATGCTTCAGAAAATGCTCCAGCTACAGCCCTAAGTGCCTTATCAACATTCACAGCTGTACTAATCTCCATAAGTATGAGTGGAGGAAATAATGGCTTTCCTGAAAGCCCATTGACCTTTTCAAATGAGATCAATCGGTGGTTCTGGTGACTGGAGTTGGTGAGTGGAATAGATGGGTTCAATTTCCTCAACCTTTGGATTATTAGCCCACAAAGCTCCATGCCAAATTATAGGGTCCTATTTCTTTATCAGTGTGCTCACTTTAATACCAGACACCTATTTGGGTTAACAATTAAACTGGCTTTGAACTTCAGCTGCTCAGACAATTCAGTGCTTGTTTGTCGGCACTATCAATTCAGTTATTGGAAGAGAATGATTTTGTTCATGGCACAAGTAGAAATTTGGAGGTCTTTCTTTATGGTATTTGAGTCAGGCTTCAGAAGCCCTGAGCTTGCCTCTCTTTCCTCTATTATAATATTAAATGACCAGCATCCATATACTTCTCATATTGACAAAATTAATGAAAGATACCAAACACAGCAGGGTCTCACTTCTTACTGACATTTTGTCACTGATACTACTTTCACTACTAACTTTGTTATTCCATACCTTGAATTAACAGTACCTTCTTTACTAATATTGACAGACTTATCCATGTTAACAGCAAATGGTTGAGTCCTCAGATTTTACGCCTAATGAGCATAGCTGATAGAACTTGATAGAAGTCAAAACTCTAAGGTTTCACATTCGAGGTCAATATGATCATCTGTACATAGGTGCATATTGACAATCCAGGACATATATTTGACAAAGAGTATCTAGCCTGGAGTTTGTTTTGGTCTCTGTTCTTTGCTTTGTAGATTACTTTTACTGCACCTGATCTTTTAGATAATTTTGTTCCAAGGATGTTACTTATCAAATTTTAAAAATTCTGAGGAAAAGCAACTATTCATGTATTCCCAAATTTTAGTATTAATAAAGGACACAGCTCACTTCTGTACTTCATGCTGGAGTGAGCTGCAGTCCTCTGTCTTCTCATTCCGTGTGCATCTCGTTTTCTCATCATCTCTGTTCTTTTACAACAGCAAATGAGACTTTAGAACCAATCTATAGAATTCATCTTTATGATAATGTTTATTTAGAACCAATCTCAGTACCAAATGTGTTAGGTTAGGTTCTCTGAAGCAGCAAAAAACAGTCTGTTCCTCAAATCACCATGCTATATAACAGGAGGTTGTTTATGCAGTAGAATTCAATTTGCTTCCCACAAACTCTATATGAATAGTAAATCCTGAGTTCAACCTCCCTCAACTGGATCAAGGCTGTGACCAGATGAAGGAGATACATTCTCACCATAATTGCTTGGATGTTTCTCAGAAGATCCCAACACGGAGTTGAGAGCACTACGTTAGATCAAGTGATGAGAGAGTACTGCCTCACCCAAATTGACATAAATGTTAACTATCAAAAATGTGTTGCTGTTTAGCTATCCCTGTATTGCTATTTAATAAAGAATACTGTGGTAAGACACCTTGGTGCCAGTATAAGAGTGTGTTAAGCTGGGTAGACTAGAGTAACAAAGTCATAGAAACTAATATGTGTATAAGACAGAGTTTTATATAAAGGGTATTTGTACATTAAGAAAGCATCCCAACCCAAAGCAATCCAAGACCATAAGTTCAGGATCAACCCATCTGCCCAATTCCAATCTATAACGTCTTTTTTGGGGAGGGCATCATTGCCTCTGCTGCGCCACCGGGGATCAGCCCTATAAAGTCCTTAAAACTCACAAAACACATGCAATGATGCCAAATAGAAAATGATCCCAGGTCAGTGGCTAGAAAGTCTTTGGATGCAGTGACATTGCAAGCATCTCCGTGCTGGCTGGGTTCTCCATGTGGCTTCTTCAGTTCCCAGGGCATAGGATCTATCAGCATAGTGTCATGTGTCTTGTCAGTAGAGCATCTCCAATAAAGTTAACTGAGAGAGTCTTTCTCCTGTCTCCAAGGAAGAAATCCAAGAATCCCCAGAATTCCCAAGAGAAAGTCAAATCCATACAGAGGTCTCATTACCTTTATCTTGATTGATAGACCAGACACACCCCTTCACTCATAATCCTCTCAAATTGACAGCAGATAAGGTAATTGCGACAGTTAGTTTACGCCTACTCTAAAGTAATTAGGAGTCAAGTTGTGTTATATGTTAACTTTGTTAGATGTCACTAAAAATACATGATAAATAGTGATGAAATTGCACTAAGAAAAGTCTTGACCCCAAGTGTTTACTGCACAGTTGAATTATGAAGAAAACTGATATATCCCCAAAATAGCATTTGTTATTGTCTTTGTTATTTCCAATTGATTATCATTTAATAAATACAGTGTTCCTGCTCTTGCAATGTAATCTACAACAAATTATTATAAAAGTGAAGTTTAAATATAAAAAGTAAGATGAACTTAAACCAAGAATAAAGTATACACTCTCTTTCTCTCCCTTTTAATTTAGCTTTAGCAAACATGCCATTGTCAAACTGAACTAAATTATTTCTATTTTCCAGCAAACCATTAAGCAAATGGTGCTTTATGCTTTGTTTTTGTTACTTTTTGTTTTGCTTTCAGTGTCATAATGTTGTATACAATTTGACATTCAATAAATGTCAATTGTATGTGCTTGCATTACAGTTATTTCTAGCAACTACACCTATATTACAACATTATAGTTCAAAATTCTCATTAATAGAGTTAACTGACTGACTCTATTGAAAACTAATATTGTTAGACAGAAAAACCATAATAAATCTTAATACTTTATTTAAATTGCTCTATTATAGTTTTCACATAAAATACTGTATAAAATCCTGTCTTCACAGGATTGTAAAATACTAAATAATTTGGTCATTTTAAGTAAAATATTACAAATATCTAATATTACTATCCAACATATTGTGATTCTTCAGATAACTACATTTAAAATAGATTGAACATATTTTATCGAATAATGCTATTCTATTTGGTCAAAAAGCTTCCCCAAGAAGTAGAGTCAATATTTAGTAATACTCATGTTTATTTAGTTAATGTAATCACTTAACATAGTTATCTGAATATTCTTTTTCTCCAAGAGAATATATACTACACACAGTTATTTGCCACATAGATATAAAAGATAATTCAGAAACTGTTATTAGGTCAACTTGTGTTATTTTCTTTAAATTGAATAATTTATTAGAAAGTTGGAATCTGTTTAACACTAGCATTTTATTCAAATCCAAGGTACTTGCTAAGTATAAAATGAACAACACATCGAATATACAGAAACATTGTGATGACATCTCAGGAAACCAGAACACATAAAAAGCTTGCTTTAAAAATTATCTTAGAGCTAGCCAAACCCTTCCATGCCATACTTATTCAACTATGCCTTCAGGATATTAATTTTTGTTTGACATTTCCCTGTGAATAGTATCATTATGAGTAGACTGAAATATCTAATGCATTTCCCCTTAATAGTATATATCTTATAAGTAACCTATTAATCATTTCACTCTGTAAAACAAGAGTAACTGAAATGGGAATGCATACTTGGGAAATAAAAATGGTAGGAACTCATTTAAAGACTTGATAGTACTACAGCACAACAAGGTATGCCTAAATACCCTCAGCTCTTTTTAATATGACCTATAACTATCTACAGATGTGAGTAACACTTATTTATTTCCTATGACTCGCCCAAGTGATCAAGAATACTTTCCTCTCTATCTTCAATAAATTTCCTTGAAAAGTTCCTGGGAATCAGTTCAATCATGCTTACCGGTTCTTACTTTCTACATCAGTCAATTAACTACATTGATCCCCAAAGACCTCTGGGGCAAAAGGAGTTGTTCAGTTTGCTTTAGAGTGTATTTTACTGCTCATTACAAGGGACATTAAAATTTAGTAGTCCCATTACTAAGATATAATTGGATTTATTCAAATTAAATACTCTGGAATGTAATACTAATGAAACCCCATGTCATTGAAATTCTTATATTCAGGGTTACACAGCTACAAGGAGCGTGGGCTAACTCAGGATAGAACTGGGGACACATAGTTTATAACGACAAATCCATATATGGAAATGTGTCAAAAATATTTCACCACTTGGTGAACACTAAAATAAACATGAGTGAACATGTCTCTTTCTCTCTGTGGGTGAGTTGATAATGCTTTGCTAGTTATTGTCTTCCCTGTTCCCAGAGCACATCTCATAACAAAGCTAGAATAAAGCTGACAAGAGTAAATAAGGGGAAGATGATGAATGTCATGTGATAAGAAGGCTATAAGGATAACATTACAATAATATGAATATGAGTTAAAATAGTATAACTACAGTGAATCACAGTGAGAGTGGGTAGAAAAGAACATCTAAGAATTTTAAAAGAAAAATGAGAAACTAGTGAAAATTGTGCACTAAGGTTTTGAATGAGGTAAAATAGTTTCAAATGTTCTAACTTATAAGATTAGACGAGTGATTGAAATAATCTAGATAGAAAGTTAAGCCACTTTTAGAAAGCTATTGATGTTATTGTCAGAAATTTTGAATTTGATATTTATGTGTTAATTCAGTTGGATATGTGTGGTCCAGTGCTGCAACTCACATAAGAGATCGTAGACATGTCACTAAGCAGTCAAACATAAAAATGGGCAATAATGGAATAGATCAGGAATTAAATAAATTCTCATACTTAGATGACAGAAGAAGGGTTCTAAATATCTTTATGAGGAGCAAGAGAAATAAAAGAATCAGGAAAATGAAGAACTATAATGGCCTAGGAAACCAAGCTTTTAAGAAATAGTGTTGTCTTTCTAGGAAAATGGGGGTTATGAAAGTAATGAAAATTATAGGAATCTTGGTTAGGTATTAGACCACTAGCTAAAAATTCACACCAAAACACACCAAAGATATTTCAGAATTAAGCCCTACCTATCTAAATCATTTGGACATATCGTCAGAAGGGACCAGACCCTGGAGACGAAAAAGAGGAAGCTCCCAATAGATGGCTAAGACAGTGGCCCCAACATAACCAGAGTGAGAATAGTGTAGACTAGGCAATGCTTTGTTCTTTTGCATGTAGAGTGGCTATGAATTGGATCCAACTCCAAGGCATGTCACAACAATATCTGCTTCCAAAAGGCTACAGTCTTGCAAACACCATGGAGCAATTTTACTTTTCAGACTTGAAAACATAATGAGTTAGAATCTCTTTGATGACAACTACCGACAACAGCAACAGCTCTGGGTCATTAAGGTCCTTAGCAATTTTTGTGTGAATTGAGTGTTGAAATCAGAAAACAAAAAGAGAAGACCAGAAGTATTTAGCAGAGGAGGGGAGGAGAATTTCAATAAAAGATAGAAGGTGCCCAAATTTTTTAGATCATTTTAAACTCATGCTCACTGCAATCCAGTCAATGCTGATTCACAGTGATCCTACAGGACAGGTTAGAACTGGACCTGTGAGTTTTTGAGACTTTACAGGATCAGAAATCCCTATCTTTCTCTGTCAGAGCTTGCGGTGGTTTTGACCTTTTGACCTTAATGTTATCCTCCCAATGCATAGCCACCGTGCCACCAAAGCTCCTTTACATCATTATAGCCACCATTAATGAGATACCCAGATAAATTAAGGAAAGTAACAAAATAGGCACTGCCATTGAGTCAATACCAACTTAGTGTAACTCCTGTATCAGGCTAGAATGCTTCATATGAGTTTCTGAGACTTTCAATCTTTACTGGACTACAAAGGCACATCTTTCTCTTGATTTTGCAATGTTGATATTGCAGTTGGTCCCTCCCAAATTAATCCACTCTGCTACCAGGGCTCCTTCATTACAAAACAAACTTTCATTGACTTGCTTTCTGTTGAAGAAGTGAAAAACATTTTTAGCTGATACACTTTCTGAGAAACATAGAAAATGGATCCAAAACAAATCAAACTAAAAACCATTCAAATCATCATTGAACTAATATCTGTAAGAAAAATGGTTTCAATTGTTAAGGAATAAGGCAAGAATATTTGAAGGGTTGAAGAAAGGGGAAAGTGAATCACTGTAAAGAATATATATATATATAAGATATATAAGTATAGAGCATATATATGCATATGTGCATATGGAAGGGGATAGTAATGTGCACATATACATACATACATACGTACATAAACACAAAGATGAAAGTATGAAATGAAATTTAAATTTGTCAGCATTGAATGCCAGTGAATATTATTTTGAGTTTTGCCTGGCCACAAACTCACATAGCTTGTGTAACTAGTGTCCAGTCACATAAGTCAATAATGCATGCATTTTGATGTGTAATTTGACTATACTTGTTTAGTTTCCTTTTCTTAATTGTGCTTTAAACACATTAGCATGGGCTAAATCAATGACAATATAAGCAGAAGGACTTAATGATCCAGATATGATCTCTAATGTTCTCTAATATAAAATAACAAAGATGTGTCTAAGGTGAACCTAAGCCATATAGAAAACATAGATATAGGAATGGATTTAGGGCTCACGCATAATGTTAGCTTCAATCTAAGAATATTAGTACTTTCAACATGACCTTGCTCGATACTCACCCACATAAAGGAAATGTGGAAGATATAGATGGTACAGAAAAGTGTGGTGAAGAAATTAGGTGGTTTCCAGCTATCAGAAAGAACACATTCTGGAATCATGAAGGGTTGTTTTCAAACAAGGAGCCATCTTTCAAACAAAGAGACTAAGACACATGGAAGAAGCACACCAACATGCATGATCCAAGGACTAAACACAACATAAATCAAATCTGGAGAAGGAAATGGCCTCAGAGCTTAAATTGGGGAAATCTGGTTTTCAAAGGCCTATGGATGACAATGGAAACCCAAAATATATTTGGAGGGACAACATACATACAGAACAAGCCTTTGGCGTTTTCCCTTTGCCTGTAGTTTAGGGATGGGAATAGCCTGGCTATCAAACAGAGAGAATTGAAGGGTATAGTAGATTAAAATGACAAACCTGATTTGAATGGTTTAAACCTGATTATTTGATCTCCCTTTCAACACACTTGGAACTTGATCTGGTTTTTTAAATTTTCTGAATTGTTTGTTTGTTTCAAATAGAGATTTATCTATGCTATATTTTGCTATTGTTGGTGGCATTCTTGACATGATGTTATGTATTTACTACAATTTCTAGAATATAAAATGCAGAATCTAGAGAGATAATTTCTTGAATAAGGGTTCCTCAAGATAGATCAGGGCAGATGAAGGGTAACGGGAAGCTAATGTCAAGTAGTAAACAAAGGAATAAAATGCTTTGAAATGGACTCTGAGAGCAATCGGGAAACACTTCTATGTATGACTGAACTATTGAACGTTACAATGTCTGGATTCTGATGTAACAAAAATGTTTAAAAATTAAATAAAAATCAAGAAATGACTAAATTAAAAATAGAAAAAATACATGAGTAGAAGGGAAATTTCTCAATGCAATAAAAGGTGCATATGTATATAAAAATACAATGACCACCATCTTGCATGACAGGGGGAAATGAAAACATTCTCTTTGCAATCAGGAAACAAAGATCCCCTTACCACTATTCTTAATCAACATAGTGCTGGAAGTCTTAGCTAAAGCTATTAGACAATAACAACAATCACAAAAAAACACGAAAGGATTATAGACCAGAAAGGAAGAAATGAAACTCCAGCTATTTTCAGGTGATATGATATATATACAAAGTCCCAAAGATTCAACATTAACAAAAATATCAGAAACAATCAAGTGACTTGACAACATATCAGAATGCAAGATTATCATTCACACACCAGATTCCTGTATTCTAATGAAGAGAACTCTGAAAAAAATCAATAAAACATGACCACACAAAATATTGAATATTCAAAAATAAACCTAATCACAGGAACAAAGACATACAAAATAAACCTACAAAACACTACTATAAGAAAACAAGAGTCTTGCAGAAATGGAAGAATATTCCATGTGCATCGATAGAAAAGTTAAATATTGTGAAAATGTATATAATATCCAAGGCAACCTTTGAAACACAGTTTCAATCCAGTTCCCAACATCATTCTTTAAAGAAATGGAAAAGTTAATGCTTAATCTGGAGTGATCGCAGGAGGTGTAGCAGTTCCTTGTAGGGTTGCAATCTTGTAGGGTTGCATGATCAGCAATACTATGAAAATACTAGCAGCTCTGAAGGAGAGAGGCCAGGCTTCCTACTTCTATAGACAGATACAGTCTCAGAAACTCACAAGAGTTCACTATGAGTCCATTGACTCAATGGCTGTGATTATTTTTGTTTTGAAACTTTATATGGAGAGGGAAGAAATGCAAAGTACTTCTGAAGAAGACAAACAAAGTAGGAGGTCCAGCATGTCCAGACCTGAAAAATCATTACACAGTGAAGATTCAGTAAATACAAAAAATGCACAGCAAAACAAGACAAGATAAACAGACACAAAAAAGGGAACACCAACCAGACCTAACTGAAATAGAACAGGCTAAGAATTACCAAGGGAATAACTTAAAAGAATGGTGGTTCCATTCATAAAACAGTTGTAGAAAGAGCTTTAGAGGAAAAGTGAAAATATAAAAAAGCTAGAACCTCACTACATACCTTACAAGTCCCCAATAAGATGATTCATTTTAAAATGAAGGAGGAGGGGGAGTCAATTGGTACATTGATTTTGATTTTTGTTCTTTGATGCCTGATACCAGGTAAATCGTCTATTGTTTATCTTCAGACTTTGAAGACCCCAGATGATATATCCTTTGATAGCTGGGCACCATCAGCTTTCTTCACCACATTTGCTTATGCACCCCTTTTAGTTCTGTGATCATGTTGGGCCATTGAGCCTCGTGGAGTAACAGATTCATAGAACAAAGTGTTCCTGCATTGAGGGAGCACCTGGGTGAGGGCCCAAGGTCCACCTGCTACCCTAGTATTTGACCTATAGGTATGTTCTTAAATTTATTGCCTCCTTATAGTAGATCATTTTATCTATGTATGAACATACCAATGTTTAGACCTCTGTCAGTGCCCTTTGCCTTCTTGCTCTTTCCTCTATTTCCTTCCATCTCCCTCCTGTCCCACCATCATGTTTCACCTTCATTGGCGGTTCTGTGTTTTCTCATAGATTCATTGTCCTTGCTTAATCCGATCGACAGGGGTGGGGTGGTGGGGGTTGATGGTGGTGGAGGGAGCAACAGGTGTCTGGAATCAATGGAAAGGAGGGTGTGGGAGGCCTGATTGTTTTTTTTTCTTTTAACAGTCCATGGTACTTTCTTTTTTTTTCTTAAAAATCATTTTATTGGGGACTCATACAGCTCTAATCATAACGTATACATACATACATACATACATTTTGTCAGTAGTTACATCTTTTCTGGGGTGGGATGGGTTTTTTTTGGGGGGGGGAGAAGTAAACCAGTTTTATAGGGCAAGCAAGCTTAGGCAATTAGCATATGGTGATCTTCAAAATTAACAAGTGAATGGCAGCACAACTGCAATTCAGGCTTCAAAGGCCAGGGCTGTTTACAGTTACAAAGGCGACAAACTACAAACCCCTGGCAACAAACTTCAGGCATGCATGAAACAAACTTCAGGTCAAGCATGTCCGGGCTGGATGGCTCCTGACAGGTCCCCCTTTTTTATTTTTTCAAGTAATATCCTCCCGGGAACTCCACCTGTCTTAGGTTGTCAGGACACACACTCAGTCCTTACCCCTCATCGGTCAATGGGGTACTTTCAATATTGTTTATTAGCACCATAGTTTAAATGTATCCATTTTACTTTAGTATTTTTTATTGAAATTACAATCTTCCCATACATATGAGGGAATTGAAAACATCATGGATTGAGTCAGGTGTACCTTAGTCCACAAAGTAATAATTTTGCTTTTCAACACTTTTTTTTAAATTAAATTTTATTGGGGGCTCTTACAGCTACTACAACATTCAGTACATCATTTGTATCAAGCACATTTGCACACATATTTCCACATACATTTCCCAATATTTTCCACCTGAGCCCTTGATCAAACCCCTTTAAAAAAAACCCTCCCCTTTCCCTCCCCCCTTTTTAAAAAAATTAATCATTTTATTGGGGGGCCCCTACAACTCCCATCACAATCCCCAACAACATCAGTTGTATTCAGGCCACTTTTACACACCCATTGCCATCATCACTCTCAAAACATTCTCCCTCCCTCCAGGCCCCCATTATCTGCCCTCTATATTACCCTTCCTCCCCCCCTTCCCCTTGAACCCTTAGTAATTTACAAATTATTTTTTCATCCTGTACACTGTACAATGTGTCCCAACACTCACTTCCCTGTTGTCCATGCCCCAGAGAGGAGGCTACGTGTAGATCCCTGAAGTTGGCTCTCCCTCTC
>PVJH01008109.1:0-87637 GCA_004026705.1 Nesogale talazaci | reverse complement strand
ATATTCATTTCCAAATATTTTCTACTTGAGCCCTTGGTATAAGCTCCTCTTTCCCCCTCCCCCCCTTTTTTAATGAATCATTTTATTGGGGGCTCATACAACTCCCATCACAATCCATACATACATCAATTGTATGCAGGCCACATTTGCACACTTGTTGCCATCATCATTCTCAAAACATCCTCCCTCCACTTAGGCCCCCAGTATTAGCTCCCCATGTTTCCCTTTCCTTCCCCTCCCCCTTCCTCATGAACCTTTAATAGTTTACAAATTGTTATTACTTTTTCATATTGTACACGGTCCAATGTGTCCCTTCATTCACTTCCCTATTGTCTGTGCCCCAGAGGGGAGATTATATGTAGATCCCTGAAATTGATTCCCCCTTTCTAAAGGATTTTTATTTTACCAGGGATTCTGGAACCAACAGTCTGTGTGGAGCTAAGTCTAAGACCAATGTATGGTATGCTGGTATGGGAAGAAGTTGGAGTTATAAGGGACCTCTCTGAAGGCTCCATTTGCAAACACTTATAAGATGTTACATCAAATATGATGATGATATTTTAAGAACTAGTACAATATCAATCAGACCCCACCAGGAGAGTAGACGCCTCTCTGAGTATTTCAGAAAAAAGGAACTGATTACAGGAGTGATGAGAGATGCTGAATATGCAAATATGACAGTGAGGTAACCAAGATATTGGCAAGAGCACGAAGCTACCACCACCCTGTAGATGGGAAACCCAATAAGGCAATTTACTGGAACCCACAGACCAGGGTGGCACTGAAACAAGCCCGCTCAGCAGGAGCTGGTTTATTAGAGACCCAGGCAATACCTTGTATTCCTCTCTCCTGTCATTCTCCAAACTTCCGAGGCTATCTATTGGTGGAATCCAGTCAGAAGCTGGATGAAATGGAAATTCAAGAGGGCACCCTACTGTAATAAAGAGCAGAGGATGGCGAGGCCCCCAAAGGGGTCTCAGTGAAAATGGACTTAAGATGGATAAAGGATAAAGACTGGAGAACTGTATCATACAGGGCATGCAAATAACAATCAGCTTAATGATTGTAAAAATTGAAAACCATTGCTATATTTTTCCCTGATTTTGGAAGTTGAACTTAACTACAACTTACTGGGCATCTTAAAAGGGTTGTGTCGTGTTGATATTAGAGATATCAAGATTACATAATTCCTACTTTCAATCAGTTCAAATTCTTCCAGGCATATAAATTGCATCCCTACAAAATGGTAAACATCTAAATTTAAGATATCTATAGAAGATGGAAAATAAATCCTAGAGACATTAACAAGGTCATAAATCCTAGAAAAATGAACAAAATTTGTAAATGTGGTCTATTTGGAGATTTTTGTTTTCTGTGCATTTCAGACCAGGTAGTAAAGAAGTCTTTTGCTTGACAATACTGCTTAAGCACATAATGATAAAGTGGCCAGACATCCCACTTTTAACAATTTAACAACATCCTATGGCATTTTAAAATTAAAATAAATATATTACAATACTATTTTTTGTTCTATGAAAATTTTTGTTGCTCCATATAGACCAATTTTTTTAAAGCCTACAGTACCTGGTTAGACCAAATTTTTAATCAAGAACCCAACCACAACCCCAGTCAGTGGTGTCCCGCTTAAAATCTGGTCACTTTAAATGAAGTTTATTGAGTCAAAAATTGGAGAGTCCAAGGTTCAATCTGGTTTCCTTGATGGCCTCAGCTGAGGCTTCAGTATCCCTTCATTTCTGTGCACTCCTTTAATTGTCAGAATCCTCTTTGTATTGGCAGGGTATTATCTGAAACAAAGTCACAATGAAAAAAGGAGATCTCCCTTTCAGAAATGCTTCAAAAATTTCTGACTTGAGTACACATTAGTACACATTGCCTACCTTCAATCCATCTGTGGACGATGGCTAAAATAAGAGAAGCCTTCAAAATTTTCATGTGAAAGGTGCTTGATGATAAAAAAAAAACTATCCATGGATTGCAAAATATTTTTGCATCAAAATAAACTCATAATAACTTGTTCTATCTGAACAGGATCAGTTTGAGACTTTAAGAAAGGGGAAAAACATCGATTTGAAAAGACTTCTTAATCTGAGTAAATTGAATTCTGCTAAAAGTGAAGAAAGAACAAGCATCAATGTTATGGTTGAACTTGGGTGAAAGGATGGTGAAACCACTTTATGATAAGTTTATTGGGATTGTGCCTCAAATAAATTAGCAATTTATAAATGGATAACATGTTTCAAGGAGGATGAGATGATATTGAAGATGAAGCCCACAATGGACTATCATTTAAATAAGTTTGAAAGGAAAGAATGTTGGTCATGCCCCAATTGAAGAAGACCAATGACTAACAGCAGAAAGAATAACCAACACCATAGCCATCTCACTCGACCCATGTTACACAATTCTGACTGAAAAATTAAAGTTGAGCAAACTCTTTGCTTGATGGGTGTGCCCCAGCGGTTGCACCCAGATCAATTGTAGGCAAGAGCAGGTCTTTCAATGGAATTTTTTAAAACAAGTGTGACTTGAAGTATTTATGGAAAGAATTGCAACAAAAAATGAGATATGACTTTATCAGTATGATCTTGAAGACCAGCACAAAGTGATCACTCCCAAGGTATGCAAATGATCTATTCCAAAACCAACTGTACTGCCTTTGAAACACTCTGGCTCCCATCAACCCCGTAGGCAAGAGTAGAACTTCCGTTGGGGGTTCACAAGACTGTAATTCTTTATGGGAGTAGAAAACCCTCATCTTTCTTCCTCAAGTGGCTGGTGGTTTCAAAATGTTGACCTTGGAGTTGACAGCCTTGTGGCAACTCACTATGCAAGAAGTCTAATCAATAGCAAAGCTCATGGCACCTTTCTTTAGGAATTCTCAGGCTTGTGGTTAATTTTCTGGAGTCTAGAGACCAATAATATCTGCTTATTGTATGTGTTTAGAGAAAGTTAATCAAAGTTTGAGCTGGAAAAAATCCTGGGAAAGCTTCACCAGGAGACAGGACAGTGTGACTATGTTCCTGCTCATTCCTCTCTTCCCCCAAGGGCAATTTTTTGAGTTTTGATGGACAATCATTAACTGTTTGCCTCACATCCTTGATTTGGCTCCTTTGGCCTTTCTTTTGTTTCTTCATCTAAGACAAACCTTCAATAGGTACTATCTTTTTCTTTAATTAATAATATAAAAAAGATAGATTTCACATGGTTTCTTTCCCAGGAATTCTTTAGGGTTGGATTCAATGCTTATTATCATATAAAAGTGTCTTGACCCAGACACTTTTCAGTTTCCCAGTCTCCTGTTTCAACAGAACCTACATGGAACCAACACTCTCCAGCTTCCCTCCAATGAGCAGCCCTCAGCCAGCCTTCCATCATCGCCTCTCAGCAGCCCTTCAAGGCGTATGTGGCCCTGGCTACAGGCTGCACACAGTGCAGTCACAGACATCATCAACATTCCCCTCGCAGGTGCACCAGCACTACAACCAGGACTTGGTGGCTGACATCACCAGATATATCAGCCAGATGCTCTACACCTCCTACATCTACCTGTCCATGTCTTCCTGTTTTGACTAGGATGATGTAGCTCTGAAAAATTTGCCAACTACTCCTCTTCCAGTCTCTTGTGCTGAGAAACCGATGAAGAAAGGAGGTGACCTGATCTTCCTCCAGGATATCAAGCAATCAGACTGCAGCAATAACTGGGTGAGCAGGTTCAAGGCCATGAAGTGTGCATCCCAGTGGGAGAAGGTGAATTGCACAAACTGGCCACTGACAAGAACCACCCACATCAGTGTGACTTCATTGAGTCGCGTCACTCAAAGGAGCAGGTGAAACCTTGGATTATGCAACCAACTTGTGTAAGATGGGCTTCCTCTCCATCCCTCCACCCCCACCCCCCACCCCCAGGATGCCAGCCTGGCTGAGTTATCTTTGATGAGCACATCCTGGGAGACTGTGATGGAGAGAACTAAGTGGGAGTCTGGCTTTCCCACAGCCACAAGACTGACTTCCTAAGTCACCAAGGCTAGACGTGCATGTTGGGTAGACCTGTCCCTTTTCTACAAGTTGAACCCAAATACCCATGTCCGGTCTTTCATTTGGACCACTCCTTAGATACAGTCCTCCCTCCACACCTCTCAGCATGTCTTGACTGTGATGGAGCTGTCCTAAGAAAGTTAATTTTAAACAATTCTTCTTATCTTCTAATTGTTCCATCTCCCTGTGACTATTTTGAAGTTCTCTCCTATGCTGATTAGTGAATGTAGGAGGCACAGTCACTTCTGGAAGAGGTTAAAGTGGGTGTTTTAAAAACCTGTCTGGTCTGAGTAGAGAAGGTGAGCTGGTACAGCAGGGCACAAAGAAAGGAAAGGTGGCAATGTCTATTGAAGTTCAAAAGGGCCACTGAAGATAGGCCTAGAAAGAGCAAAAACTCATTTAGACCTTTCAGGAAATAACTAATATCCATTTAATGTGAATGCAGCTTTTCAATTCAAATGTAGGGTCAAATTTTTTTATGAGGGCACAGGATTAATTTTTAAGAATTCTGCTATTTCTTTGATAATGTGAAAGATGATTTCCCCGGAGATGCAGAAGGATAAGGATGATCAGATCAAGGCATCTAACTAGTCCCTGGAAAGTCTGGCATTTCAATCAGGCCGAACTACTTGATAATCTAATACACCTGCCACTCATGTGTGTAAGCACTGGATTCTGATCCTTGTCATGTGATGGTTTCTAGGAAATGTCAATGAGACTTAGCTCTCTTTGCATTAGAGTATCAACCAAACATTGACTGATGGGGCAGGGTTCAGTGCTTCATGCTTACAGGGGTCTCTAGGTCATTCAAGCGTTTATCAAAAAATCATCCTGAAAAAAAAAATCAGTCATTGAAAACTGGATGGAGCACAGTGCTACCTTGTTTCCCATGGGGGTGTTATGAGTCAGACCTGACTTCCCAACAATTGTTTTATTTGTTTTCAAAACTGGGTTTGTCCTTAATGTTGCTCAAGAAGTCTTTGCAGGATGAACCAATACACTAATGAAGTGATGAATACTATAGCTATGCGTGTTGCCATGATAGCATAGTGGCTACACCTTGGGCCCACAGAGGCAGTTCTGTCATGCCCCGTTGGATTGCTGTGGATAAATGTCAAGTCAAACTCAGCGAGTTCTCCTTAAATTATAAACAAACAAAAAGAAACTCTAGCAATTTGATGTTTAGGGAGATGGAAAAAAGATAGATTTCACTTGGTTTAATTCCCAGGAATTCGTTAGGGCTGGATTCAATGCCTATTACCGTCACATATAAAGTGTTTTGACCCAGACATTTTCACATGGTTTAATTCCCAGGAATTCTTAGGACTGGATTTAATATGATAAAGGCTGCAAAATGACTCCAAGATAAATGTGTGTGTGTGTGTGTGTGTGTTTGAGGGTGCACCTCACTTGTGTGGTAACTAAATGATAACAGCTCCTCTTTAGGCAATGTACAAACCCACTTTGGACCTATGTAGTTGTGGTTATCACCATCTTCATCTGTGTAAGGCTTTCTACTGCCCTCATCTGGAGAGTAAGCACATTTTTTGTACAGTCAATGCCAAGTTGGATCAGACTCCTGGTGACACCCTGTGTTTCAGAATCGAATTGCTACCCAGGGTTTCCTATGGCTGATTTTCAGACCCAGACCACTAGACATTCCTTCTGAGGTGCTTCTTGGGGGATTCACCTCTCTAACTTTGGGGTCAGTAACCGAGCACTTAACCATTCGTGCTCCAGGACTTCATGCTGCAGATTTGCTATTCACAGCATGTGGTCTCCAGATGATTCGAGTTACTGAGAAACTCGGGCAGGAGTCATGAAAGCAAAGTCACTTTCTGACACGTGCGCTGCTGGTATGAAAGCCACAACTGTGGGTAAGATTCTGAGTGTCTCTCACACAAAGTCGGCAAGCTGTACTTGTAGTCATTATTTTCTTAAGAATGGTTTTGCCCTCAAGTGAAAAATTATTTATTTTCTCTCAAGCTCTAAGCATACACCTCTTTAATAGTCATGTCATACAATGAGAAAACTGCATGCGGAACTTCTGCTAGGCTTGGGAGTGCAGCGATCATCTCTAGGAAAGGCACGTAGGTGATGAGCAGGGAGCTGAAGCTGTCACTTCCCCCCTGCAACAGAATTCTCACATGAGAGAAAAACTGATGCACTAGGTCTAGAAAGTTTTTTAGGTTTTAGGGAATGAGTTTCTTGGAAATGGAGCAAGTGAGCTTGCCACATTGAGAAATAAAGAAAAACTATTTGTGAAGAATGATAACATTAAAGCTTTCAATAGAAAATTAGGATTTTTGCAACATCTGTAACTATGGGCATTCCAGCTTCTTAAGGCTTAAACACTTTTCTGATGAGCTTGGTGGTTAACGTCAAAACATGTGATTGTTGGATATGATATTGGAAACATGTAAACAATCAGAAGGGATGCATAACTCAGGTTCCTCAAATACTCCAAAGGTCTGAGACCCAAATGATAAATACTCTCACCATGCCGGGTGCTTTGAATTCAGCAGTGTATGAGAAGCTTATTGATATGCATTCAACTGCCCTTTGAAAAACTATAGTTTGCCAAGTTTGGAGGTAGAAGGAGGAATATCCACAATTGCCTGAAGAGTCTCCTAACTTGTTCCTTCCTTTTTTAAAGTATGTATCTCTGTGAGGCTGGGTTTTTCTCCGAATATGTAAAACAAAACAAAAGCGAAAAAGTACTTCACAGCAAACAGATTGCATGAGCCTCTGTGTGAATCTAGGTGTCGTCTATTTAGCCAGACATAAATGCAATTTTCAAGCTACTTTTTAAAGGACATTTTTCATTTTGAATAATAACATTTTGTGTAATAGTATGTGTTACTTATATTAATTTATTACTTATCAAGCAAATTATCATGTGAATTTATTATTGTAAAATAAATAACTACTAACAAAGGTTATACATTTAAATTTCTAATATGGTAAATATCAATAGATACAACCTTAGTAGATTCTTTTGGGTCAGTAACAATTTTTAAAGGGCCCAAAGACTAAAAGAATTAAAAACCACTCCCCTACATGAGGCCCTGACTCAGTGTTTCATTCTTTGTTCATGTCAGCTTTCCTGGAAGAGCGATGGTCAGCTGTGGATGAACGGAGTCAGGCTTGAACAAAGGTGCACCTATCTATTTCCCCCTCATTGACTGTCTCATTTGCCAACATTTCACTTTTAAGAAAATCATGAAAAATCAACTACCCCCTATTTTGCACAATAATGAAGTGTGTCTGGCGTTAATGAATGTGAAGGTTTGAGAGGAGAGTGAGGTTGGCTTTGATGTGTCAAGTTGGCTGGGCCACGATTCTCAGTGGTTTCGAAGTTATGTAATATAATTTGGCAGGTATATAAAGATGTAATCATCTTCCATTTTTGTATCATGCTGATTTTTACATAACAGCCTGGTCTCTAACCTAACTATGTTAATAAGTCAAGAGTTTGTGTACCTATGTACACATATATTATCTAGCTATAGAAAAGTAAATTATAGTCAGACTTTCATATTATCTTACATATAAAAATCTAAGCAATGAGCCCCACTTTTCAAGTGCAGATTCATCAAATCTGTGCTCAGGTGTCTACAGAAGAAAACATAAAAAAATCAGCTGATTAATTTGTAATGTATAGTAAAGACAACTTTTATTTCAAAAGCTTCTAGATTCCAACCTCCCTGTTTGGTCTTCCCTTTCACTTGTTGTCTTCTTGCCACTTTATTTCCCAACATCAAGACCCAGCTGAAGGAATACCCACGAATCCCTCTCGAGGGCTGAAGGAATAATGCAATTGCTTTAAAAAGTTTGGTTTAGTCTTTGAAATCCAAACTACTTAAGGCAGAGTCACCTGGCCTAGCAGCTCCCATCATTCTTTGAACAAAAATCCTCTTCCTACTGTTTACTCCAAGAAATGGCCCAACTCTCATTTTTCACTGAAAGCACCACGGACTGCCAAAAGAACAACGATGCCTTGGAGGAAGTACAGCCAGAGGCTCCTGAAAGGGAAGGAAGGTGAGCCTTTGGACACGTCTGGAGAGACCAGGCCCAGAGAAGGACACTATGCTTGGTGAAGTGAAAGGGCAATGAAAGAGGAGGGTCCTGGCCAGGATGAATTGGCACAGTGGCTGCAACAATGGGCAGCTGTCTTAGGACCGGGCAGTGTTTCATTCTGTCATAGGTCACTTGGCAGCACCTCACAGCAGCCGCAGGAGCACCGCAGACAACACCTTTCTAAGCTTTCAAACGTGGAAAGCCGCTCTCTTCTTTTTTTTCTTTGATACTTCCTAATGATTCTCACCATACACCCCAAGCTTCTTTATTACATCCTTTCCTGATCTCATCTTTTACATCGGCTGACCCTCCTCTTCCTATAATCCCTTCTGTCCTCTCTAGGGAATGAAATCCCTACCCGCTCTCCTGTCCTCCCCACACACATTCCCTTCCAGTTCTAACTTTGTGTCTTCCAAAAGAGCAAAAATTACTTTGACAGATAATTTATAATTTATGAGGTTTCTACATTTTGGCTATTGTAAATAGGATGGCAATGAACATTGGGGCACAAGTGTCTATTTACAGTTCTGCTTTCATTTACGTTGGGTATGCGCATAGGAGGGGAATGGCTGGATCACGTGGTAAGTGTAAGTGTAGCTTAGGGGGTATGGTCAAAGAAATTTTAGCCATAAAGAAAGGGAAATCCTGATACAGGCTACAGCATAGCCTCCTGGATTTCAGGATGTCTAACTGACAGAAGAAGAAACCCCAAATTTTATTATTCAAATCTACATGTTGAATGGATAAAACAAACAAAACAAAACAAAAAAACTACAACAAAAGCCAAAGTTTTCAATGCTAGAAAAATTCTAGATAGCATACCTAAAATATATACAACCTGTTTCGTCTTTACTATTTTTTTTCATTTCATGAACGTCTTTTTTTTCTAATGAAACTGCTCTTAGGTTTTATTACATAGAGATACTGTGTTTTGTTAGGAGCAGTTGGAAAAAAATCAGGTATTCGGATAGGCGGTCTTGATTATGAGAAATGGGTGTCACTAATTCTAGTTCTGTGACAATTCAAGTGACAGAGGCTTCTGAAAAGAGCTTGCACGGTTACTTATATATGCGATCAAAAGCTTTGGGGTCCATGAAACTCCTATAGTCTCGATCCCAAGAGACTCCCAACTATTATTTTCCTGAGTGCCCTTTTCTCTTGGCATCAGAACGCGGCTCCTTTGGGCTTTTCCATCTTTCAGTTGGACATCCTGAGATCAAGCAGTGAAACAACAACTCTGAATGAAACCCCTGTCTATTTGTTCTTTTCATTTGCCATGGAGGAGACATACTTTCTGTGATTTTCCCTGCAGCCATCGGAGCCTGGACAAACACACGCCGGAAGGGCTCCTTCTCCCAACAATGAAAGATCTATTGTGCTTTGGAGCGACTCAGAGGCATGCTTTTGGCTGTCTTTGCTCTCTCATCACAAGAGGTTGAAATTTGAGCCCCCAATAAAACAAAATTATTTGAAAGACTATGAAGAAAAACAACAAGTTTAACCTTGCTTTCCACCCAGCATTAAAGAAGAGAGGTTGCCTAGAGTTTGGTCTATTCCCTTTGTTCTGAGGTTAAACAGCATTCTTATTCAAATAAAAGCTCCTGCTCATTTGTAATGAGGTGTATCCTTGCTAAAAATTAGTGATAATTAGTGAGATTGGAAAGACTGGCTGTAAGATTACACATGTGAAAGGAGGCTCTCAAACTATTGATCCAAGTCAATCATTATCAGGTCAACTCCCACTCACAGTGACCCTAAAGGACAGAGTAGAACTGCTCGCCAGTGGTTTTTTTTTTTTTTTTGGTGGCATCACTGCCCTGGTGGGAGTAGGAGGTCCAGCCTTACTCCTGGGGAGCTGCTGCTGGATTTGAACTGTCAGCCCTATGGACTGCAGTCCCGCACACAACCACTACGCCACCAGGGCACAGTCCCAGTGTTGTTTTTTAAAATCATTTTACTGGGGACTCAAACAACGCTTATCACAATGCAAACATCCATCCATTGTGTCAAGCACATTTGTTATACATTTGTTGCCATCATCATTGTTAAAATATCCTCTTTCTACTTAAGCCCCTGGTACCAGTTCCTCATATTTCCCTTCCTTCCGCTCTCCCCCCTCCCTTATGAACCCTTGATAATTTATAAATTATTATTTTGTCATATCGTACACTGTCTGATATCTTCCCTTATCCGCTTCTCTGTTGTCCGTACCTGAAGGAAGAGGTTATATGCAGATCTTTGTAATCAGTTCTCCCTTTCTACTCCACCTTCCCTCCACCCTCCTGGTATCACCACTCTCACCACTGGTCCCGAAGGGATCATCTGTCCTGGATTCCCCATGTTTCTGGTTCCTATTTGTACAAGCACACATCCTCTGGTGTACCGGGATTTGTAAGGTAGAATTGGTGTCATGATAGTGGGTGGTGTGTGGGGAGGAAGTATTGAAGAATTAGAGGAAAGTTGCATATTTCATTGTTGCTACACTATACCCTGACTCGTCTCCTCTCTGTGACCTTTCTGTAAGGGGATGTCTCTTCATCTACGTTTGCGCTTTAGGTCCCCAATCTGTACTTCTCCTCATTTATAATGACATAATTTTTAGTTCTTTGATCCCTGATACCTGATCTCTCATGGTCACACCGGCTGATGTGCTTCCTCCATGTGGGTTTTGTTGCTTCTGAGCTAGAGGCCATCAGTATTTGTTGAAGCAGAAAGCCTCACTTTTCTCTAGAGGAGGAGCTGGTGAATTCAAACTGCCAACCTTGAAGTCAGTGCCTAATCCACAATACTACCAAGGCTCCCTCAAAATACTGAAGAACTTGAAGTCATTTGTAAACATATGCATACTTGTACTGTTGTGTAAACTCACACCTGAAAGATGAAAACATGTTGGAAAAATTTTAAAGGGAAACAGTATACAATATAACTCAAAATCAGACAGAGTTAATTATGAAGTCTCCATTCTGCCTTCCACAAAAGCTTAGAACTCATTCAGAACATTAAGGACTGCATCATAAATATATATGTTATTTCAAATGTACATCAATAAGCAAATATTTCCTACTCATTGTGACTCTGGGTGCCAGGTAGACACAGGGACACTAGTAAATGAAATAAAACTTCAGTTCCTCAGGAGGTTACACTCTAGTTGGAGACACAAGCAGATGACAATAAAAATGAATCATAATATGCTGTTAGTTTTGCTAAGCTTTATGAAAAAACAATAAAGCAGGAGTCAAGCTATTTCTTAGAGGAAACACTTCTTTGAAAGTGTTTGACATCTTGATGAATGAGGGGAGTGAGCCAGTTGACCCTCTGGGGAAGAGCTTTATAAGCAAAGAGGCTATCAGATGTGAGGCTTTGAAAAGGTCAGTTTCAAGGAACAACAGGGTCCATTGTACTGGGTACAGTGGGAAAGAGATGGGTGGGGGATGGGAACAGAAAGGCAGGCAACAAGGAGGTCAAGTGGAGTCTCACAGGCTCCATAAGGACCTTGGAATTTCTGGAGAGGGATAGGAATTGACAGAGGGATGGAACTTCGTGGAATAAGGCATTCTGATTTACCACTGTTCTTCAGGATCCCTCTGTTTGCTGTGTGGGAGGCAAGAGTAGCTAGGACTGGAGAACTGGATGGAGGTTGAGAGAAAGAAAGGACAGTGAGATGCTTCTGTGTTCTGAGCAGCTTTTGGTGTCATTTTCTGAGGTGAAGAAGTCTGAGACAGGAGTGGAACAGAGATATATAATTTTTTTATATAGTAATGTGACATGCAGAATTCCTTTGAGATACAGATATTTGTATGTGGCTGCTAAGCACAAGGTGGCGGGTTTGCGTCTACCCAGAAATGTCTGTGAAGAAAGTTCTGGGGACCCACAATCTGAAATACTGATCCTTGAAAAGTTATGGATAACAAGTCTATTCTGACCACTGTGGGGTGTCATCAGTGAGGGTCAACTATATGCTGACAGGTGACCAGAGTTTTTTTTAAAAGGCAATTGTATGTACAGGTCTAGAAGTCGGGGGAAGGGGCCTAAACTTGAAGATATAAATATGACCACCCTCATTGTCAATGATATTTGAAAATGTGATAGTGCTTTAATACTTTGAAAGCCTCCTAGAAATTTCTTGCAATGTTCAAAAGTATAAATATTCCTGTCAAGTAGCCTATTCATTGGGAGACCCTCACTCACAATTTAATGAATGCCTTGGTTCTTAGTACTCTGGGCTCTCAATTCACAGCACCCCAGATCTTCTAGAACGATACGAGTATTGTTGGGTGAGGGATAGTCTTTAAAAAAGGTAAGCATGAGAGGATGGGGTGAAGAAGAGTAAAGATATTTTGGCAACAGAAATATTTGATAGAGCTAATACATAATGAAATCATAATGATATTTCGACAGGAATAAAATTTTAAAAGAATTGGGGTGACTCTGTGCACAGCAGACGAAAACACTGTACAGTCCTGCACCATCCCAGCAATTGTTTTTATGCCTGAACCCCTTGATGCAGCCCCTGGATCAATCGATCGCATCCAGAGCCTTTCCTCTTTTTATTCTTTCTAAAATCATTTTATTGGGAGTTCATACAACTCCTATCACCATCCATAATCCATGCATTGTGTCAAGTGCATTTGTTGCCTTCCTCATTCTCAACACTTTTTCTTTCTACTTGAGTCCTTGGTATCAGCTCCTCATTTTTCCCCCTCCCTCACAAATCCTTGCTAATTTATAAATTATTATTATTTTGTCATGTCTTACCCTGTCTGATGTCCCTCTTCATGCACTTTTCTGTTGTTCATACTCTAGGGAGGGGGTTATATGTAGATCCTTATGATTGGTTTCCCCTTTCTACCTTACCTTCTCCTTCCCCTCCTGGTATCACTCCTCTCATTATTGGTCCTGAAGGGATCATCTGTCCTGGATTCCCCATGTTTCTGATTCCTATCTGTACCAGTGTCTATCCTCAGGTCCAGCCAGATTTGTAAGGTAGAATTGGGATCATGATAGTGGTGGTGGTGGTGGTGGAGGCATTTAAGAACGAGAGGAAAGTTGTATGTTTCATCATTGCTACACTGCATCCTGACTGGCTTGTCTCCTCCCAGCGACCTTTCTGTAAAGGGATATCCAGTTGCCTACAAATAGGCTTTGGGTTCCCAATCTGCACTCCCCCTCACTCACAATGATATGATTTTTTGTTTTTTGATACCTCGTACCTGAATCTATTGACACTTGATGATCACACAGGGTCTTTCCCTTTTTGCCACCCCTTCACTTTACCAACATGATGTCCTTCTCTAGGGTCTTTCCCGACAACATGCCCAAAGGGCAAAAGATGAAGTGTGGTCATCCTTGCTGCTAAGGAGCACACTGGCCTCACTTCTTCCAATATAGACAGGTTTCCTCTTTTAGCAGTCCATGGTACTTTCAATAGTCTTCTTCAGCCTCATAGTTCAACCTTATATGTAGCTTCAAATAATTTTCTCACAGTTTAGGTCACAAGTCTGAAGTCAAGGCACAAACTCAGGAGGAAAGCTTTCTTTCTATGACAGCTCTGGGGAAAGTCTTCCTGTGGGCCCGGTCTTCCACAGAGATAATTATATGTCTTGGAGTCCATCTTCCTCTGGATCTAGGAGGTTCTCAGTCCTAGGACCCTGGTTCCCCAAAGTGTGCTTCCATCCACCCTCTCTTCTTTCTATTGCATGAAAGCCTTCTGTTCTGCTCTCTTCCTTGAAAGATTAAAGGTGTCACAGGTCACACTGCATGGAAACTCCCCTAACGTTGGTTCAAGCCAGTTGCCTGAGAAAGAGTGAGAAAATGTCTTGAGAATGATGAGTTAAGAAAAGCCCAAACTTCTTCACTTCCCAAAGTTGGGCTTTTCAAATGGCGGAGTGAGAAGAATCGTCGTGCTGGTGTCCGCAGCTCACAGTGCACCTCGCCCACAAGCTGAGGCACCCAGAGAGATGGACACGGGACCTGGCACACAGCACACACCTCCCTTGTTGGAACGGACATGTTCAACTGGGCAGCTATTACTCCATGGACTCCTTGGAGGCGAGGTGGCCTTTAGGATCTGCCACTAGGTGTCACTGCTGACGTTTGGACTTGACAAAGGAAGGTTCTAAAAAGTTCTGAAGGAAGAAAGGGAAGAACAGGTTGCACTCTGAATGAGCGGCGGCGCCTTCCTGTTCAGAGCATGTGGAGAGAGAATCAGGCCTGGGAAAACTGTCAGGCCGCCATCAACATATGGTGACATCCTTTATGCCGGCCAGGTTTGCTGATTGAAGCGGAGCTAAAAAGACATACGGATACCCGGGCTAAAGTGGAGAGAAGATGTTTTGAGAATGATGATGGCACAAGTGTACAAATGTGCTTTGCATACAATGGATGGATGCATGTATTGTGATGGGAGTTGTATGAGCCCCCAATAAGATGATCCCCCCCAAAAGTTACACAGGATGAAAAAAAAAAGACATGCTGCTACTCTAGTGAAGGCTGAAACAAGGGGACTAGCAGCCTGGTGACTCAGATGGGACAGAGCAGAGAGAGGCAAAGTCCCCTTCTCATTCTGGGTTTCTAGGACAGACCCCTTTACAAACAGCTGATTGTTAGGGAGCCGAGCCTTGCTCAGGGCCACCCCGTGGGTGCAAGAGGAAAACGGTGCTTTCCAGAAGTCAGTGGCCAGGTGTCACCTGGGAGGCTCTCTCCATGGACTCAGCCTCAGTCCCGCCGCCAGTGTCCACCATTGATTCCACCCAGCGCCTTGGTGTCGGTGGCTGCCTAGACACAGGCGTAGCTCTCTTCCCACTAAGCAGTACTCACATTTTATGTTCGATGACTCTCCCCTCCAAATGCAGACAGAGCAGCTGGGCATTAGATGAGAATCCGTTGCCCAAAGCTAAACACCAATGTGCATGCCAGAAGAAGGGTTTTTCCAAGTAGCCATATTGATTTGGTTGATCACATTGGAGATTGGTAAGGAGGATGCTGTTTTTTTGTTTTTGTCAGCTACGAGAAGGGGTGACAGGAATGGAGAAGCAGCAGTTTTTCTGCAGTCCCCTGCCGCCTGCTGTGAAAAGCTTTAGGACAGAAGCCCAGAGCCAGTGTCCACAGGCTTTCACTGCACTGAAAGATAGGCAGCGTTTGGATCCATCGGTGTATTTCCTTTTTGCGTCCACATTTCACCTCAGAAACTTTACAAATGAAGTTCGTGGAGTGATGTTATTTAGCGTGAGGCGCTGTTCTACGTACTTTACGGTAAGGAATTGATTCGCTGCCAACTCATAATCACCCTGGAACTATCAGTTTTTCCATTGCCACAAGAGACTGCTGCGGAAGCCCACAGCATTGGCTTTGCAGTAGAGATGTGTTTATAAGACCACATTGTAAGATAAAGGCTACCTATTCATCTTTTTTTGGGTAATCTTCTGAATTGTTCACACACACATATGTGTGTGTGGCTAAATTAAAAAGTATTGCCATTAGGGTTATGCTTCATACACGTGTAGGTGTACTCCAAACAAGCTGTGTTTACATCTGTCTCATGTGCATGAAACACATTTAAACACTTTTTGTATGAAATGAATTCACAGATATAAACAAGATGGAGGGTTGAAAAATAACCACTTGTGTAGATGGCTGCAGACAAGTTTTTTTTTTTTTTTCCAGGAATATACTGGTCTTACTTTTGTTAAAACCCAGACCAAAACTATTGCCTTTGACTTGTGGAAGTCCTATAATAGTTAAGCTCTGTGGCAATTTGGCTAGGCCAGGATTTTGAGTGGCTTGCCCATAATCTGATGGAACACAGTACAACCACAGCCAATTAGATGCAAGGAGATTAGGGCGGGAGGCTGCACTCTCATTCAGGCCCCGATGCAATCAATTGAAATGGTTCCTTGGGGTGTGACTTGCTTCCAATAGAAGTGGAAGCAGTTGAAACGGTTACTTGCTTTTCACTGAATCTGGATTCTGCAGCTGGCTCAGTGGCTTCTGGTTCTTTAGATTTGAGTCAGTAACCTGCCAAATTGCCTGTCTATTCTGGGAGGTGTCTGTAGCCTGTCATCTGACCTACCTGCCTTAAACTAATTTGCCTCTGCAGCTACAAACCTCTTCTGTGACCACAGGCTCATTCACGTTGCTGCCATCAGCCTGTGGTCTTTCTGTCCACCTTGTCCATCAGCCCTCACAGTTATGTGAGCCAGAGGAAGACTTCCTGCTAACATCTGAGCCACAGACTTGAAACCTACCTGAACTTGGACTTGCATGCTTCTACAACTGCTCTGAATAAGAAGTTTCTTTAAGTTGAAGAGCCCAGGAGTAATTCACAAAGGTTTACTTAAGGTCCACAGAATCAGAAGGGGCCATCCTTAGGGGGCCCTAACTTAGAAAACTAGATTTTCCACTAGCTTGCTCTGAAAGATAGAGCATATTTTAATTGGTGCTGCAAATTCCTAAGGTTTTCTTGGGGAAACGTTAATGCATTCAGCACTGTAGGTAGCGCAGCAAGTGAAATCAAGCAGGCCAGTTGCTTTCGACTTGGTTCTGATTCATGGTGGCCCCATTTGCTACAGAACTAAATGTTGTAGGGGTTTCAGCACTGGGACCCCTCAGAAGCTCCTTGCTTCTCCTGTAAGGCCTCTCCTCATGGCACTGCAGGGTGGGTTGGAGCACCATCTCTTTGTTACTAGCAGAGTGATTAAGAACTTGCTGACATCCCACTCTCCCGGAGTCCCACCCATTGGAAACGTCACTCCTATGGTTTTCTCTTCCAGATACTTTATTCTGCCTATCTTATCTAGACAAACATGCAGACAATAATAATAATAAGCACAAGCATAAGCATAAGGGGTAGACAATAATAAGCACAAAAACAAGACAAAGTAAAACAACAAAAGAAAATGAAATAAAACAACAAATAAAAACCCAATGACAAAAAACGAGACATCCATGAATAGTCCCAGGTGTGTTTGTTGACCTTTAGGAGTGTTTTCTAGCCCAGTCTGATGGGTTCTCATGCCCTGGCCCCTGGACTTCATTGCTTTGCTCCCCTTGCTGTTCTGTTGCACATCATTAGTGTTTCACTCCAGTGTAGTGGGGTCAGGTCGGGTGTAATTCCCACACTGTGTCTCCAGTGTTACCCCCATAGCAGTATGGGTCAGTGAAGGATGTTGTGTCTTCTAGTGGAACCGGCCCTATAGTCCTCTCTGTGCCTTGGCTGCTCTGAGCAGGAATATCGTCCTTGGGCCTCGGTGGGCCACGATGAGCTCTACTCACTCTCCTTCCCTCTTCATAGGCTCCTGTGTGCTCTGATCAGATGCGTCCCTCTCCCTGAGCTGTAGCTTCAGTGCGGTCCTCTGAAATGCATTCTTGAGAAGGGGGTGTCCACGTAGTTGGGATTGGGGGAGACGGAGTGGGTGTCATGTCCACATACCCAGGCACAAGGGAAAAAGAAGTGACCTAAAATTTATGGCAAGAGGGGTAGGATTCCTGGTGGGGTCTGATTAAAGGCAATGTAGCTGAGAGGATTTACAGAAACTTGAATGAAAACTGACATGATAGTGAGATTAGAGGAAAGTAAAAGGAAAAAGAGGAAAGAACTAAGAGGCAAAGGATATTTATAGAGTTCTAAATACAGACATGTACATAAGTAAATACATTTTATATATAACAATAGGGAAATAGATTGTGGCAGTTATGTGCTTATGTTAATTTCATGATTGAGATGTAGGGGTGGAGTCTAGCCTGTTAATCTGAAGATATCCATTGAATAGCCAATGAGGCCTCTGTGTGGGCATGGCTTTCTCCTGATGCATCTGGGAAATCTTGCGATATTTCCCTCGTGAAGATAAGAAGCTATCTTCTCCAGTTGTTGGGAGTTAGTTCTCAGAGATGATGAACATGGACAAGACAAAATGACTGTGTCTGAGGAGCCGGAGAAGTCACATGGCTTTGCCCTGATGGAGCCAGACCTCTGAAGCTGGAGAGGCCACGTGGGGACCCCTGCCAGCAATGAGTTGCTTCGGCCACTACTGGATGCTGTTGATGGACCCTGAGCCCTGGAAATGAGAAGCCACGAGACCCCTGCCGGTGCTAGGAGTCTGCACCTACTGACCTGTGACTTCGTGAGTCACAAGGAGACTTTATAGACTGATTTCGGGCATATGGGTTAATATTGGACTTATGACTTTGTACTGGGCTGGATTGGGATGCCTTCTTAATGTCCTATTTCTTTTATATATAAACCTTTTCCTTATATCCATATGCATGTCTGTGAAAATTGTTCCTCTAGTCTACCCGGACTAACACATAGATCTATGTATATATACTTATATGTTAAATATTAAGGCAGTAGATATACATTTGGCCTCTTCTCAAGCCCTCCCTTAGTCCTAAAACACTTTGTTCTAACAACCTGACATTCCGTGATGCTCACCTTCCCAACATGATTGCTGAAGACAAAGCAGGTGCATAAGCAAATGTGATGAAGAAAGCTGATGGTGGCCAGTTATTAAAAGATATAGTGCTGGGGTCTTAAAGGTTTTAAGATAAATAAGTGGCCATCTAGTTGAGAAGCAACAAAACCCACATGGAGGAAGCACACTATTCTATGTAATTTTGAGGTGTTGATGGGATCAGGTATCAAGCATTAAAGACCCAGAGCAAAAAAAATCATATCAATGGAAATGAGAGGGAGTGCAGAGTGGAGACCCAAAGCATATCTGTAGATAAATGAACACCCCCTTACAGAAGGGTCACAGGAAGAGATGATTCAGTCAGGGTGGCAGTATAGCACTGATGAAACATACAATTTTTCCTCTAGTTTGTTAATGTTCCCTCCTCACCAATATCATGATCGCAATTCTACCTTACAAATCCGGCTAGACCAGAGGATGTACACTGATACAGATAGGAAATGGAAACACAGGGAATCCAGGACAAATAAACCCCACAAGAACAGGAATGTGAATAGCAATACCCTGAGGGTAAGGGGATGGTAAGGGGGAGTTGGGGGAACCAATCACAATAATCAATATATAACCCCCTCCCAAGGGGAAGGACAACAGGAAAGTGGGTGAAGGGAGACTGCGGTCAGTGTAAGACATGAAAAACTTTTCGATAAATTATCAAGGATTCATGAGGGAGGAAAAGTGGGAGAAAGGGAAAATGAACTGATATCAAGGGCACAAGACGAAAGTAAATGTTTTTAGAAGGATGATGGAAACATGTAAAAATGTGCTTGACACAATGGATCAATGTAAGGATTGTGATAAGAGCTCTAAGAGCCCACAATAAAATGATTTTGAAAAAAAGAAAAAGAAAAAAAGAAAAAGAATTTCCCCAATTCAGAGACTCCTAATAATGCAGTAAGGATTTAGCAAATATCAAGTTAGCAGAAACAAAGGAAATAAAAGGGAAGAGGAGAAGAAACCACCCAGGTGTTAGCTCCCTGGGCAGTAACGAATGTTTGCCTTTTGGTATTAGTAAAGTAAATTGATGGTGCATTGTGGTAGTTACAGGATCTCATGTCCACTTGATTAAAGGATAAAGGGGTGGAGAGTAGCCTGTCACTCTGATCACAGCCTGATCAATCCTTGTGGATGCTGCCTTCTCATGAGGATTCTGGGATCTCTTTCTTGATCCTGCCATCAGAAGAAGCCAGTCACTCTGTCTCTGTTTCACCTTCCTTGTGAAACCACGTGGCAGCCCAAGCCCTGGAGCTGTTTCCCCCACCAATAGATCCACAGAACTTACACCCACCATTTTGTGATTTTCCTCCACTTGGCATCACTGCATTCCCTGTGGGAGTCTGAAGAGGAATTTATAAGCTAGTATCAGGCATAGGGGTTAGACCAGATTTTTGGACTTGATGTGGACTGAGCTGGGATGTTTTCTCGGTATACAATTGCTCTTTCATACAAAATTCTCTCGTACACACAGATGAGTGTCTCTGGATTTGTTTCACTAGGCAAGCCAGATAAACACATTCATCTTGCTCTTTTGATCACTTGTTTGACTCTGTGAAATCTTGGGACATGCAGTGGAAAAATTTAGGGAACCAAAGAAACTGGGTAAAATTCCATGGTTGTAAATTCCATATTTGTAGCAATGTTCTAAGCTCTTTATGATATGAATTGTAAAGATTGCTTTTGATCTAAAAGCATTACAGTTTCCTTCCCATAGTAAGCCCTCTGATTGGCTTCATTTCCTGTAAGTCCAGGCATAGAGGACCAGGAAGGATCACACCATTTCCACACCTCTTTGTGACATCACCCATGACAGGATGGTGCCAAATGGTGGAAGAATGTCACACAGTGTCTTGCTGATGCTAATCTCTCTTCTCACGAAGGAGAGACATTCAGTCTAAGGTGTCATGTCCATGTCAATAAGAAGGTTGGAACACACATGCTTTTCTTTAGTAATTGTGGGTCCAAGGAGATGCCAGGATTTTAACTGCCAAGTACCTGATGTTTGCCTATTTTTGCACACCAGAAGGTTGATTTCAATTTTGACTGTATAGGCTATGGTTCTGATGGGCCTACTGAAGTATCAAATTCCCTGATCTCACACATGGACACTTACAACCCAAGGGGAGATATGGGAGTTATAGGTGCAGTATGAGAGACACCTTTGATGCAGAGACTTGCTTCATGTCCAATGACCTCTTTCAAACTTTATCATAACCTCCAAACTCTCTGAGTCAAAAAAACTCTAGTTTCGGCCCTGCAAAGAAAAGTGCTTGGCGGTCTCCCTTCAGCCCCGCTTGCTGGCTTTACTCCAACTACCTCCGCACTGCCACCTCCATGGTACTATTATGATTATCATCGTCATCTCTAAAGCATAGAGCTGGTCCCTGGCTACCCGCCTTCGAAGAGGTCTACATTGCCAAAAGAGCAGAGCTCAAGCTCAAGCTTGTGTTCACGACCTCTTGCTTCCTAACCCTGGCCCTCTAGCCCAGTCTCAGTTCCTGTACTCTCCAGCCTGGTCTCCTGCATTTTGGTCTCTCCAGACAACTTTGCTGCCCTCTAAAGTCTCTCTGCTCTTTTCTGCTGTCACTTTGCACATGCTTGCTCCTCTCCCCTGAAATGCCTTTTCTTTTTCCTTGTCCTTTAAAGCTCAGTATGAAGGTCATCTGGACTGTAAAGGCTTCTTTGACCATTTCTCTTTCCTTGTCTTTTATAATAAGTCATTTTCTTGGGGGCTCTTACAGCTCGTTTCACTATCTTTACATCCATTGTAGGAAGCACCTTTGTACATATGCTGCCATCATCATTTTCAAAACATTTTCTTTCTGCTTGAGTCGTTGGTATCAGCTTCTCTTTCATCCCTCCCTCTCCTTCTTCCCACCCTCATGAATACTTGATAAATTATAGCGATACCATGCCGGGAGTGGGAAGGTGGGGTGAGAAAGGAAAGGAAGAACCAATTGTAATGATCGACGTACAACACCCCCCACCCCCTCTGCCACCAGGGAGACAACAACAGAAACGTGGGTGAAGGGAGATAGCAGAACACTTTTCTTTGACAAGAGCTTTTTGACTGTGTGCCTCTGGTTTCTGGTCACAGTGTTGCTGATCTCGTACCAGCTCTTTGCATTTGTGTCCCTGACTCTTGACAGACTACAGCTCTTCAGGAACAGGCAATACTTCTTATTCATATTTGTGCCCTAGAACTAGCACTGTTTCAGACATACAGCAGGTGTTTGCCTACTGTTTTTGAATGAGTGCATTCATTTTTACATAGGTTATGCAAAAGTAATGGCTTATTATATATATTATGAATTCAATATATCTATATATTATTTGATATAGTATATATTAACCAAAAGTAATGCTTTATTCAAATGAGGAATATATATTATTTTAAATGATTAAAAAAGAATAATAGATATTTGAAAAATATCCAAAGAGAGCTTTCACTCATCAGCCTTTCATGCCAGTATAAGCCTATCTTATAGAGTTGGAGTGTCTGCTTTTCTTTAAGTTGGCCAAGTGACACAAAGAGTCTGAGTTATTAATGAACTATGACGTAAAAAGAAACAACCTGAGCTAGTCAGCTGGCATTTTCTAAAGGTCAAAGATTACTGTAAAAAGACTTGTGCAGAGAAAAGCCATTTTCCTACTATACAGGGAGGAAACTCCACATGTGCAGATCATAAGACTAGAAAGGTTGTTAAGAGGCTAGGTGATTGCATTTGAACCGAAGGACATTCAAACTTTTCTAAGAACTAAGAGGACATAGAATGAACTCATTAAACCTACTCTTACTTTGGAAGTCAAATGTTTTCCCAGCAATTGACATTGGCCACCTTTGGTTTGTTCTAGAATATACCATTTTCAGAAAGACATTTAATTTTTTTCTTACATTTACTGTTAGTTTTCTTTACTCATCCATTTGGCATGAGCTTCTTAAGCTTATAAAAGATAATAAAGTATTTGATTTATTTTGTCTTCATAGTTACTGTGAAAAATAATGTATGTCTTAGGCTAAATCCACTAGGGGAACAAACCTAGTGAAACATTTGTGTGAATGCACATATGCAAATGCATGTATATGTATGTGTGTTTACAGCTTCTGAGGGAAAAAAGAAAATGAAAAGGATGCCTTTCACTACCATTCCCACCCCCACCCCCCAAAAAAATCTAATAAGCACATTGGAAATGAAATTTCTCAATCTATTGATATAGGAATCTCACAATTGATCTGAGTCATGACAACAGAGTAGACTTTTGCATACACTAGGATGGATGGTAGATGAGGTGCTATATCTGGGATCAGAAAGCTTTGGGGATTCTTGGAGGAAGAAGGCCTCAGGATAATCCTTGAACTGTTCAGAGTTGCAGTAAACAAAACAAGGGTCCCCCAAAGATTCTAAGGCCCAGAATCTGTGAATTGGTTTCCTTCAATGACAACAGATGTACAGATGTCAACATTATAGGATTAAATTTTAAAATGGGAGAGTTATTCCAGATTATCCTAAAAATCTCAATCTAATCACATGAAAATTTTAAAGTGGAGACATTTCTTGAGTATGATTAAAGAAAGAGATGTGATCGAGTAAGCAAGATCAGAGATTTATGACATTGTTAGCTATGATGATGGAGGAAGGGGAACCAGAGTCAAAGGAAGTGGAAGTGGAAGGCCTCTCAAAGTTGGTGAGGGCTAGCAAACAAATTCTCCCTTCTTTCATTTTTTCCCTCTCTCATGTCAGCGGGTCCATTCTGACAAATAGCTACAGGACAGAGTAGAATTGTCCCTGTGGTTTTCCAAGACTGTCAACCTTTATGGGATTAGAAATTCTCAGTTTATGCACCCATTTGTCACCTGTGATCATATCAGGAAGGTGAACACACAATGTTATGATTTTTAGTTCTGAAATGGGTGCATAAGCAAATGTGGTGAAGAAAGCTGATGGTGCCTGGCTATCAAAAATATAGTATCTGGGTTCTTAAAGGCTTGAAAGTAAACAAGCAGCCATCCAACTCAGAAGCAACAAAACCCACGTGGAGGAAGCACTCCAGCCTGTGTGACTATGACGCATTGAAGGAATCTGTTGTCAGGCATCAAAGAACTAAAAATTGTACCATTATAAATGGGGGGGAGTATGAATTGGGACCCAAAGCCCCTCAATAGGTGAAGTGACATCCCCTCACAGACAGGCTGCAGGAAGGAGAGGAGCCAGTCAAGGTACTGTGTAGCAACGATGAGGTAATACAACTTTCCTCTGGTTATCAAGTGCTTCCTCTCACCCACTATCATGATCCCAATTCTACCTTACAAATCCATCTAGACCAAGGGAAGCACACTGGAGCCAGAAACATGGGAAATTCAGGATAGATGATCCCTTCAGGACTAGTGGTGGGTGTAGTGATACCAGGAGGGTGGAGGGAGGGTGGAGCGGAAGGGGAAAAACAATTTCAGGGATCTACAGATGACCTCTCTGGAGTACGGACAGTGGGGAAGTGGGTGAAGGAACACATTGGACAGAGAACGATATGAAAAAGTCATAACAATGTGTAAATTATTAAGGGTTCATGGGGAAGGGAGGGGAAATAGGGTGAACTGGTCCTGTGCTCTAAGTGGAGGGAGAATGTTTCGGAGGTGATGATGGCAACAGGTGTGCAAATGTGGTATACATACAATTGATGTATGTATTGATTGTGATGGGAGTTGTATGAGCCCCCAATAAAATTATTTATTAAAAAAAGAGAAAGTTTTAGCTTTCTCTCTAGGATTGATTGGAGGGTTGGAACTGCTGACTTTGCAGTTCCTAACTTGCAACCAGTTCTCCTCCAGAGTCTGTGGAAAGGAACATAGTCCTGCTGTCAATTGGATTTTTGGTCATAAAAGGTTACAGTTAAAGTATAGAGATGTGTTCATTGTCATAGAATAATAGTGACAATATTGTTAAATCTTACAAAGAACAAGGGTTCAATTTATAATACACAGAGGAATATAAGGTCTGGGAGATTACTTATCAAAATTTCTAATAGTGGTGGTTGGATAGTAGGATTTTGAGTAGTTTTTGTTAATCCATTAACATGTTTATATGATAAACTGCATTATAATCCTATATCCTCCACTTCAGTATTTTGGAAAAATACCTGGTGATATGAACTTCACAATTCTGTGGGAGAAGGGAATACTTGCTCTGCAGAGATGCAATTCCTTCTTCCCAATCTTCAAGTAAGTTAGAGCAGTCCTGTGGCACACTTGAAAACCAGGGAGTTAAACATTTTCCCTAGAGAATACCAGTAAGATCCCATTTTACACGGCAGCAATGTTTTGGAAGAGCAGAAATGAAGATAGTTCAACAATGAAGAGGGTCTGTTTCATTACAGAACAGAACAACATAGGGGGGTTGGGAACATACATATAAATGTGCTTGACATAATGGACGTATGGATTGTTATAAGACCTGTAAGGACCTCCAATAAAATGATTAAAAAAAGAAGAAAAATCCTTTCTGCTTCTGCTGGACTTATAGCAATTGTTCTGACAATATTTTTAGCTCTTTGGACATCTCAGAGTCTGCATAATTCACTCATGATAAGGAATTTAGGAGTGTAACACAAATCTGAAAGGAATGACAGTGTGCTACCCGTGGGTTGTTTTTCTCTTTACATTGTATGCTTACTTACTGAAACAAAAAATCTGCAGGGGAATAAAAATGTCATATTTCATCAAAAGTAGAACAAATTTTATGAAATGAAATAAATATTACAAGCATAGTCCTGTCTAATTTTTTATACCTATGGATAGAATGCGCATTACTGCAGGCGTTTAGAGTATGCTGTTATGCTGACAAACATTAAAAAAGAGGAAGAAATGTAAATATGTGATTTCCACATTGGGTTGCTGCTCAGCTGTCCGACTTAGAAAGAACCCTATTTACAAATGTGTTTTTACAACTGGTTTGTGGAACTGAACAAAAAAATTAAGTATTGATTCTGCTGAACCGGGGCAAACTAGCTGAATCCCACTACTAGTGAGAACACTGCCTCAAATGAAGTTTGCAACGAGCAAGAGAAGATATATATCATCACCTAGTAAATGAGAAAATAATTGGAGAGTACTTTTCAGATGTAATGGTATTGGAGTTCCCTAATAAGATCTTTTAGATGGATTTTAAAAAGAATATTTAACTGCATTTCTGATGGACATTTACATAGCAAGTTAGATTCCCATTGAACAATATCTGTACAAATTGTTCATTGTACATAGGTCTTTAAAGTTTCCTATGCCCATTATCATCTAGACTGGAGACAATTTGTTTCCCCTCCTGGAGGCCCCTCAGAAGAAAGATCTGGAGATCTACTTCCCAATACCAGCTGCTGGTAACCCAAGGCAGCACAGTTCTCTCTACACATGGTCCCTGTGAGTCCAGATCACCTCAGTGGAAACTGGTAACCAGCATCTTTTTTTTTTTTTTTACTGGCAGCAGGTGTTTAACTTTGCAGGCATAAATTGCACATAAATGATTTGAAATGATGAATGTGGTGGTTTCTCTCTACAATTGCTCAAATCTTCCCCAGACTCTACATTGACACTCAGCAGTGTCCATTTCCAATGTTGGCAGTGGCACAACTCACAAACCTTAGTCAAATTCAAATATAGTTTTGCTTAAGTACACATGTGAATAATTTCCTTGGGGCCTCAATTGTGTTAGTTATGGAAAGATGTATAAGGTTATGGATCTTATGACTGTTCTGGAATCCCAGTTCTTCTCACTGCTATCTATAGTTCATTATGGTCCACACAGTCGAATGCCTTTGCATAGTCAAAAATACATCTCTCTGGTAGTCTCTGCCTTGAGCCTAAGATCCACCTGATCTTAGCCATGACATGCCTTGTTTCACATCCTTTTATGAATTTTTGTAGCTCCCATCAACCTTTTGTTGAATGATATTTAGCAAAAAAATTTTTAAACAAATTTGTATTTGCATGTCATATCAATGATGATATTCTTTTTTTTTTTGGCGTCACTGTCCTCAGGTGGTGGGAGTAGGAGGCCCTGTCTTTGCTCCATGGAGCTGGAATTGAACTTCCATCCCAGTGGGCCGCAGTCCCCTGTGGCGCTGCTTTAAATGCATTTTTTTTCTATAAACAGAAACCCTCACTCTTAGGTTAGATTCTGACTTTATTTGCTCCTCTTCTCTATGACCTTATTTTTTATACTGATGTACTCTCCCAAATTTGGAGTATCATAATGCAACAGACACTTTTCTATGCTAGGATGGGTGGGAGAGATGTTATGGCAGCAACTGTCTGCAGATACTCTCTTGTGAATGAGTATTGAAAAACCTGGCTTTTGTATTCCTTATTTTAAGTGTCAACTTAATTCTTTTTGCTTTGAACTTGTTTCAGACCATGCAGAAATTGAAGATGATGCAGTATCTGTGCTCAACTTACCCACTCTACTTTGACACTTCAGGAGGAAGCTGGAGTCATGACGTGGATCCAGTAACAGTGATAAAGCCATATTATTCAGATACAGTTGTCTAGGCGATGAGATCTTCACTGCAACTCCAAGTTATCATCTACAATCCAGTACCACAGTTTCTCTACTATATATTCTGAATCTTGGAAGTTTGGGGGTAACTCTTCAAAAGAGATGGAGGAACAGAGAATTCCTCCTCTGCACTAGCTGTCATACCAGTGCTCCCTTCAACCACACTTATTGAAGTGCTGGAAGATCTGGATATAACCTCTTTCTTAATCGAGAGCTCCTTCTTTAAATCCTTAGCAGTAGGCGAACTACTTTGCAATCTTCTTTCCAGAGCTTGGAACTGCCCATGATTCAGAAGGATCATCTTGGCTGTTTTGAAGTAAAATATCATCATTGAATCCCAATGTGTCACTTGAAAAGTCTATTTTGATAAAATCTGTTATTAGAAAAAAAGTCAGGCAATCTGTGCCCAAAGGACTCTTCAAAAGTATCAATAAGTGTTCTGATTCCGTTCCAAAATAGTTATCAATATATATAATTTTTCCCATTTAGCGGCAACCTCAAAGTTCTTTTTCCAAACAGATAGGACTAAACATCATAGGACTCAGAGAATACAATGAAAAGGACCTCTTCAAAATCAAAACTCAGAAGTGGAACCATACAAAGACCTTCAAATGGAAGCTGACACACTTTATTTATTATGCCATTTTGGAAAGAAATCAGCTGATTCTTTCAAGTGAGAGCCACCAGGTACATTTTTAGCTCATTCAGCTGCATAGACAGAGACATAAGTCACCATTTTGCCAGAGGAATGAGGGATAATGTATGTAAGAGCTAGCATTTCTAGACACACAAAAGAGTCAACCCCTAAGTGGGTTTCTCTGGGGCAAAACCTGACTTTGATATTTGCTGCAGACATTGCAATAAAACCACACCAAGACCCCCTCAACCTCACCTGCCCTTGCGAGAGAGATGAATTAAACTGGCAAACTAATAATGGTACTAGTTCGGGGACTGATACAGGCTATCATGTTATGATATTTCTGTAAAATTAAAGGACCACTAAGAATCCTTAAGCTATCCTTCACCTCAGACCCTCATGTAAACGTCAACCAATTTTTCACCTTAACTTCACTCTTGAGAAGGAAAAGCACCAGTTGATTATAGTTGTAAGTGCTATTCCTTTTGCTTTGGATCAGAACACAAGGGGCACATTGTCCAATCTGGGTTTCTAACACAGAATGGCAACAAATGATTTTAAAGTTGGATTCATTTTTATCCAGGAGATAAACATCAGTGGCTATCTGATAAGACTCTATTTATTTATTTTTTTTTGCTAAGCTCCATTCTTTGGACGTCTAATTTGAGTATTTCTGTAGACCCTTTCTTAGTTGACACTTTCTTTACCCAACCGGAATACCAAGATTTCCTCATTGTAGGACAAGAATGCTTTTTGATTGTTAGATGACATGGCCAGTTTGCTTATCCTGCCACAGTATCAAGGCTTGTGGTGATGTGATTCCAACCGGTACTTGAAATCAAGACTAACTGTGGAAATATTGCAGCTGTTTTTCTCTTTCATGGTAGTCTTCAGTCTTTTTCCAGTCCATCGCTTAACCACTCGGCCATGACTACAGCAGTCTTTTTAAAAGAAAGACTTAAAAAAGCAGTCTTAAAAAAGAAAGGCACAATTATTGTTATCAGCAGCAGCTTCAGTTATTACTTTCAATGGACAGCCAACACATTTGCTCCACCCCACGTGACTGCTGGCGCATGGATTCTGACTCATAGCTGTGTCATCAGATTCCTAAAATGCAGCTGACACAGGGCCTCAGGCAGCTCAGCCTCTCCCGCCTCTTCTCTCCCTCGGACCCTCGCAGGGGCTGGACACCTCAGCTCCCTCCCGATGAAATTATCTGTTCATTTCTTTGATTTCATCCTTTCTTTCGTTTGTCTTAGCTACGCTACAATGAAGAGAAAGTCTCAGAGGTGTTTTTGACGTCCACTTTAGCCTTCTGTCTCACATCCTTTTAATGCATTATAAACAGAGGCTATCCCCACGTGAGGGACATCAAGCTTGGTAAAACAGAGGGCAGCATACAAGAGAGAGACCTTGCACATGATGGATGGACACCGTGGCTGCGAGGAGGACTGCAGCAGCACAGTTGTGATGCGAGGGCAGGACCTGGCAGCGTTTCCCTCTGGTGCACACAGGGTCTCCCGGGGGTCGCAACTGACGGAATGACATCTAGCAACAACAAAGAGTTCAGGTAGCCGTGGAAGTCATAGTCGTATGGAGGCATGAGCCATTTTCTAGTATATCCAAAAATGGACTCTTTCCTACATTAAAGCTATGTTTTCCACTGAGCGAGTTTAGGTAATACTAATTTTTTCTGGGACACAGTTTTTTTTTTTTTTTTACTAGTGATTAGAAAGACGAGGCTTTCCACTTCCATAAAGATCCACAGTTAGCAACCCACTGAGATGGACGGCTCCTCTCAGTCTTTCGTGTTTGGCTTCATGGGCGTTTGTCTGAGTGCTGTGTTATGTAGTTCTCGCTTCTTTGCATCATTGACAGTACTATGCATTATATTAAAAACGTTGTGAATTTCATAATGGAGAATGATAGACTTGTTTTAACTTGCATTTTTATTTTTAAGATATTTTTTCTTGAGTTGATGATTTGAATTTTTCGTCACTGAATTGCACACTTATGCTACTTACTATCGTCTCTTAAGAATTTAACTTTTATATTTAAAATTTACGGGCTTTTTATATAGCACAGGCATTGTTCATGTTGATGCCATTTATGTGGAAAACTTTTTCCATTTGTCATTTCCTTCTCATTAAAAATTTTTGTTATTGCTTTGACCGACATATTTAAAATTTTTTATGGTTCAATGACTCTGTTACTTCTTGATTTTTGCCTTTGGTGTTTTGGAAGAATGTTCTTAACCAGAGTTCATTTGAATAGTTACCTATTTTCTCAGCATATTAATGATTTCACTGAAAATTTTAACTCGCTTGGGTTTATTTATTTATTTTTTTGGAGTGAAATAATGCTCTCAGTTTTTTTCCTGAGTAGCTAAACATTATCCGACCGCGATGTCGTGCTGTTGTGCATGTTGGAGTTTCTGGAAGTCAGTGTAGGTCCCTGAGTGGTGCAAAAGATTTGCACTGGCCAAATAACCTAAAGGATGCACTTCAAATCCTCCCAGCAGCACCAGGGAAGAACAGTCCAGTGGTCTGCTTCTGTGAAGATTCCAAAAACCCAAAGCCTGTCTGCTGCTAGTGCCTGTGTTGATTTAGATTCATAGCGACGCAGTGAAAGAGAGTAGAACTGCTCCATCGAGTCTCCAAGTCTGCCATCTTACCAGAAGCACACTGCCACCTCTTTGTCCACCACATTAGCTAATGAGTTCAAGCTGCCGATATTTTGGTTAACAGCCAAGAGCAGGACCATGTGCCACTAGGAATCTTCTGTAATGTCACCGTCATGAAAACCCTAAGGGGAAATTCTATTCTTTTAATACCTGGGGTTGCCATGAGGTAGAACTGATTTCAGGACACACACACATATAATTATATGTTATATAATTATTAACATGATAGAAAGCAGCATATCCAGATAATTTAACATACATCTGTCTGTAAAGAGCACTAGAATACTAGAATACATACTGTTTTTTTTTGGAAAGCCATGTGCTCTAGCCATCTGAGAAAATGAAGTCACTGGAACTCCATTCCTCTTTGACATTATTGCTATTTCGACCTCCTTGTATCTGCACATCTCCCTCGTAATATGACATAACCTTGATGTAGAAAGCAAAGGAGACTTGAAATACTTAGTGAAGATCAAACACTACAGCCTTCAGCATGGATTATGCCTTCACATAAAGAAAACAAAAATATTCACAACCAGACCAATAAACAATGAACCAAAAACTCATGTCAACAGAGAGACGATTGATGTCAAAGAGTTCATTTTACTTGACTCCACAATCAACACCCAAGGAAGCAGCAATCAAGAAATCAAAAGATGCATTGCATTGGAAAAATCTGCTACAAAAGCTCTCTCAAAGTGTGAAAAAATTAAATAGTACTTTGAGGATCTCACCAAATTCATGGTAACTTTAATGACCTTATATGCATGTGCAAGCTGACCAATGAATAAGGGAGACTGAAGAACTGATGTCTTTGAATTGTGATGTTGGCAAAAAATACTATATATGGGTATATTGTGGACTACCAGAAGAATGAACAAATCTATGTTGGAAGAATTACAGCTGAAAACACAGCTTCTTAGAAACAGGATGGCGAGACTTTGCCATATATTCAGGGCATATTCTGAGGAGGACTAGTCTCTGAAGAAGGAAGTCATAGGTACTAAATTGGAGACAGGGAAGAAGTGACAGACCCTCTCATGGTAGATTGACATAACAGACTCAAGCACAGCTGTGAGAGTGAGAAGGATGCCAGAGCAGGCTGTGCTTGTTTCTTGTACAGGGGATCATTATGAACCGGAACCAACTGCATGGCACCGAGTGAGAACCACCTCACAGTAAGGAGATTAGCATCCCAGAGTGCTGTTTTAGAAAATCTAAGGAGCCGCTTGTGCCAGAAGCATTCTGATCATTCCAAACATGATCCATTATGTACCACTTATCTTTCTCTTTCGGTATGAAGATAGAGGATGAGAGTTTATGTCCATATCTTTAACACGATTACTTACTCCTTTTAATGTGAGTTACATCTCTACTGCATGGAAGATTTGTAAACAAGAATACTTAAAACCATCTCTCCAAAGTCTTTTTCAAGTACCATATATATTCATGTGTAAGCTGGATTTTTCACATTTTTAATGCTGTTTTAGTGGTAAAATTAGGTGCCTCAGCCTCAGGTTGGCTTATACTTGAGTATTATAAGATTTGTTATATTTTTGTTCAAATCTCTCTTTGTTTTCCCCATGGTTTTACAATCTTGCCTTTATAAATCTATCAATACAAAATTATTGATCACTTTATCTATGGGGATTACTCCCCTGATGCTGCCAGAACAAAATGCCAAAAAGTGAGGGGCGTCTAAGAACAAAAAATTATTATCTGACAGTCTGGAGACTAGAAGTTTTAACCTGTATGTCTATATCCCCCGAGAGAAGATCCTTTCTTGTCTCTCCCAACTTCTTGTAGCCCCAGGCCAGTTTTGGCTTGTAGGTGGTGCCTCTTCACGTGGTGCATTTTTTCTGCTTGTCTTTTCATGTATCCTCTTTTCAAGGACACCTCTTCCATTGGAGTAGGGCCAACTTTCCTCCATTATGACCTCATATTAAAGAATAACACCTTCAAAGATCTTATTTCCAAACAAGGTCACATTTAGAAGTAACAGAGTTTAGAATTTCAATATATGCTTTTGAGGGATATACTTCAATCTTTAACACTGTGGTTCCAGTTTGTTCACGTAGAGCAGTCCTGGAATACATGGAATTATTTGATCACTCACTCCTGTGCCTGCCATCTCTCCCTGTCTCTTTGGCTGTCTATGAGAATGTAAGCAGTCAACTCTAAAAAAAGCAAGAGAGAAGTCCAAGCACAAAACTCACAATGTGCAGACACCCGCAGTAGTTAAATAGACCATTTGGTGTTTATATATAATAGTGAAGGGAATTCCTACAAAATAAGTATTTTAATGCATTTTTATGGTGTTGAATACAGAGAATGGTAATAGGTTCAATGTGAATCTGGTTCATTGTTAATCTGATGATATCCATCAACCCAGTATATTTTCGATCCCTTTTCATTTTCATTCTTAGCACGCTTGCTAGTCTACCCATTAGTAAAATGAAAGATTTTAATAAGATCTGGATAGACTTTCTTCCTTGTCCTTTTAAAATTCTGCAAAATGGTACCTTATATAAAATAAAATAATATGTAGAAATTAAAACAAAAGAAAACACAATACATTAATAACAAAAATTAAATAAAAAGAATTTTTTTCATGAGTGTTCCAGAAATATACTGTTATTCAACCTATGGGGAATTTGTAGTAAAGAATGAAATAGAGAGCCTTAAGTTTCTTCTTATTTTTCATGGATGATCTTATAGTTCTCAGATTTATATTTAGGTTTTAGCTCAAGCTTGAGTTGATTGTTGTTTATGGAGAGATACGGGCATGGTTAATTCTTCTGCAAGAAGATATTCTATTTTGACAGCACCATTTGTTGAAGGGACCACCTTTTCTCTATCGTGTTCTATCCTTTTGTTGAGTAGGTGATGGATTTGCTTTTGAATTCTCAATTCTATTCCATTTTGTATGTGTTGTACGTTGTAGTGTGAAGTGTTAACTTGAAGAACACCATAAGAGAGAGGTTGCCAAAAGTGTTGGAGTCAGGGAGAGGCACTGCAAGAGTTACAGGCAACACAGGTAAACACAAGCCAAAAAACCAAACTCACTGTCATCAAGCTGATGTAGTTTATGTGACTCTAGGACAGGGTAAAACTGCCCCTGTGAGTTTTGGAGACTGTAACTCTTTGCAGGAATGAAAAGCCCAGTCTTTCTCTCACAGCAACTGGTGATTTTGAACTGCTAGCCTTTCAGATTGCAGCCCAACAAGAAACCATTACGCCACTAGAGGCAAACACTATTAAAACCACAATCTTTCAATAACTGTGATCTCTGAGCTGACACTTGGACAGACATGCTGGCTGAACAGATGTGGGAAACACAATTATTGTATACTAAAAAATATCAATAGAGTTTCCAGAGAATATTTGTGTATGTGCATTTATCATTGCTGCAAATACATCCATGAGTGAGGTAGAGCATACAGAGGGCAAGGTTAGGAAAACTTCTTAAACATAAACAAATACCTTGGAGCAATGAGGCCTGAGAGTTCAGAACCACAGAATCAGGGGACACAAAGATCAATCAGCATGACATACTTACAAAGACAAAGGTCAACATCCCACTTTGGTGAGTAGTCACTTGAGCCTGAAAAACTCATGAATGTCCATGTAAGGTGAAACTAATACTATCTCCATTTCTGGGGGAAATATTAATGATGAAAAGCAAAGACACGTGAAAAAATAATTAGTTCAATGACTGAACCATGCAAACATTATTTTCCACAATCCTAAATTCAGAAAAACTAAATGATGCCTGGTTACTACTAACAGCTGCTCTGAAAAGGATCACATTAAAAGATTCTGAATAGAGTGGGAGAAAAATATGGACAAAACTGAAAATCATATAAGAAACTAGGTTTCCTAGTTGTATAGAATCTGGTCCTATCCTCAAGACTGGACATGAACTAACCCTTAAATTAGAATAATCAACCAACTAAGATCTAAGGAGTAATATTTGGTCACTACAAAGTTCAGTTGGTTAAGTTTGCCAGACCAGATTGACCACAGAAACAAATCCTGTGGTATTCACATATGTATAAGAAAGAGATTTATTTTAGGAACTAATTGTATATCAAGGAAACATCCCAGCCCAGTCCAATTCAAGTCCATAAATCCAATACTAGTCCATAAAACCCCTCTTCAGACTCACACAGCCACATGCAGAAATAAAGAATGCAGGAAGATCACAGGCTGGTGGGTGCAAAGTCATCTTGGTCCAAAAGTCGTGGCTCTGGCAGCCATCACCAGGGCCAGCCAGCAGGAAGGTGAAGGTAGAGAGGAGGTGGGGAGGTTCCCAGCACCTGCCTTCTGAGAAGGCCCCGCCCACAAGGAGGCACCATCAGACTGCTACCTGATTGACAGGCTAGATTCCACTCTTACACTTCTTTGTATTTTTAAGTTGACATGAATTTATGTAACTACCATATAAGGAAGGAGGAGTGGAAACAGGAAATAGGGAGGAAGTGGGGTAAGAAATGGTATCTTGAAGAAATTGTGATGGATGCACTAAAACAAAATGTACATAAACTACTCTATAAACTTTAACCCAGTGCACAATAAAAAGTTTGAAAAGAATTTTAAATGTCAATAAAAATAAAAAGATTGAGGTAGAAATGCAAGACGAGATATTAAAATAAGAAGTCAATTCAAGAGAAAACTCGAGTCCACCGTCATACAATTCATCACTGACGAGTTCAGATTCTTGACTTGAGTCTCAAAATTGACTGTGCTGGAGGAAAACACAAGAAGTAAGTCCTAAACATTCTAAAATTTAATTTAAAAATTGTATCTATCTGATTAAGCACATTTTGAGGGGGGGAGTATATTTTTATTTATAGGAATTGTGACTACAAAATGCTAAAGAACTGAGTAGCTAGAGTTACAGGAATTATTAAGTGTAGTTTTTTTTTAATCATGTTAGGGAATTAAAATTTAAGGAAGATAATTTCTTTATTATTCTAGTTTTTTTGATGAATTTAATGTTTTTGAGTTGTTTTGCTAACAGTGGCAAAATGAACAATTAAGAAAATACATTGAGCTACGTGAATTCACGGATTTGCCAACAAGTTGCCACAAATTGTCAGTCTAGTATTTCTGAGAGGGAAAGATAAGAAAGAGAAGGGGAAAGAAATCCTCCCCTGCCTTTTAGCTTACACTGAGCCCCATCAGCTGGCATGGTCCTTCTGGATGCCTAGACACCCAATAGTTTTGGCATAGAGCATGTCAGCTGCCAAGTACCATGGAAAAACCAGAGAATCCCTGCAGGATGTTCAAATCCTCTCCTTAAGTTGGCAAGGGAAGAGGGCACACAGCAGGAGGGCGAGTCAGAGAAATGTATGAGTTGCATTCTCAAATGACCTAATGACTTGTTCACATATCGTCTCTCAACAGCTGCTTTTATCGGCTACTTCAGAGAAAAGTGGAAAGTCCCATAATGCACCTCGTGAGTTCTGCCAAATATATGAAATTCTGGCAGACTCAGAAAGGGGACACATGCTCCCCATTTGGCATTTGCTTTAGGGATAAAATTTGATGACCATGTTAGGTCTTCTGCTATTTCTTTGCTCTCTGCCTGCAGTTTACAGATTTAACTATAAATTCTAAATTTACTTTATTCTTATTTTTAAAATATTAAGTCATGTAGCATTTACATCTTTACTGAAGAAGTCTTATTTTTAAATTATTTTTTCATAAAATTTTTAGATTATTGTAGAGTTTTAACATCTTTTATATTATATTTTCAAATTAAATACCGCCTTTTTGGGGTTTCATAATAACCTCTGATAAGCTCAGAATTAATATAGTATCAGTCTTCCTCACATTGAATGAGATCAGAGACTAAGAATAATTGTTCCAAAGGTTCTTAATATTTGACAAGTAGCAAAATAGTAACATGTACTATGCTTTGTATATACACCATCTTACTTAAAAAAAGAATTTTAATTGATATTTAGGTGCATTATAGTTTTAAAAATTGTTGTAAAATACATATATATTTACTAGTATAAAACAACGTGTCAATTCAATGTTTTTAAGTATATAATTTATTGATACAATTATATTAGAATTGTATCTTTATAAGGAGATTCATTTCAATTTGAACTCAAATTTAAATGGATCTATTAAAATATAAGCACTCCAAATGATATATTTCAAAAGAAATCCTTTGGCAAGGTTTTCTATAAAATTAATATTACCTTTAGAGAAATTTCCTTGGTTTACATTTTTAACTGTGATTATATTTACTTAGAGATTTTAAATGCATCTGTGATATTAGACAAGATTGGGCCACTGAAGTGGTATGGGTTTTCTAATATAATTTCCCAGAAGCATAAACTAAAGTAAAATCCAAAGTTTTAACATTGAACACAACTAATTGTAGGATTCTCCTGCAGGTATAGCTTCAGAAAGAGTAAATTTCAGGTTATGTGAATCTGACCAAAATATTACATATTTCTGAGCGATGGTTCTTAATTGAATGGGTCAGTATGTTACTAAACCACTCATTGGTGGCTCCAATTTGGGAGTGCCAATTTTCCATTTCTAACCTTTTAATCTTTTGGTTCATGTACCTTTTCCTTTTTTGTTTCACTACATCTGGCAGAAGTATACTGTTGGGTCTTCCAAAAAATAATCAATCTTCCATTCTATTGATAAAAATTTGCTTATTAGCAAAAAAATTATTTGAATTTTATTTTATTATATTTGATTTAGCTTCGTTAAAGCTTTCCACCTATTTCCTTTTTGTTTTATTATTTATAGCTAAGATTGACTATATCAGAAAATCGATTGACTCTATCAGAAATTGATCACTTATTTGAGTTGGCAGATGGACATAATAGCTATCCAACATTGTGTACTAATAGACCCTTATAAAGAATACCTTGTTCACTTTCATTTGTGTATTGCTAGAGAAATATGAAAGTATTTCTTCATGACATGGAAACAGGTCCACATTTCAGCTGGATGCACATTTAAAGCAAATACAACATCTCTAAGTAACTTGTTCTTCTTAGGATCACATCCTAGCTGAAATAAACAACGATAAAATCAAAAGCAAAACTCAAAAGAAAACATTTCTTTTATAGACGAGAGCAATATCTAAATAGTATCTTGATTTTCTTAGTAGTAGCTCTTCTCTCACTTCAGCTTTCCATTTCTCTTCTTCAGATGTATACTTAAGTGCCTTCTTGTAGTTCTGCTGATTTTTATCTTCAGTTTTAAGCTAATGTACTTGAGTAATTTATCTTAGTTTTAATGATGTGTACATTGTTAAAGACATTAACTACAGTACTGAGTTGGTCTGACCAACTTACAGATGAAAACAAATAAATAAACAAGCAAACAAAAAAGTGTTAAAAATAAGATAAACAATGATAATTAAAAATACTGCTCAGCTGAAGTTTTGCATTAGAACATTAAAACCTGTAACTGAAAAGAGCTAAAGTATTTTCACTCTAATTTAGGGAATGAAATTTTGCATTAGTTAAAAAAATAACTGAGATGTGTGTCTTACTTAGTAAGTCCTGTATTCTAGAAATTGTTCATTACAAGTGCACATATAAAGAAGAACCTGCATAGAGGAGTTTAAACACCACCATCTTTCTTTCAATTGGGACAGTGCCCAGCTCATCATAAGGAGTCCAGACAGTGCAATGGGTAAGTTCTTAGTGCTAATGGAAAGGTTGGTTCAAACTCACTCAGTAGACAGTTACAGATAGTTCTTGGGTGTAACCGAACACCTTAGAAGAATGTTTTTCTGGATTTGAAGGCTTAGAGTCTTAGTCTCATGGACCGGATAGCTCAGTTACTTGGCATCATGAAGTTCATATTCTGTATCTTAGTAAGGTTAGTGGCTTCTGAGTTTTAAAGGTTTGTCAACATCCCCTTACAGAAGGGTCACAAGGAAAACCAGTCAGGGTGCAGTATAGCACTGATGGAGCATACAACTTCCCTCTAGTTCTTTAATGCTTCCTCCCTCTCACTGTCATGACTCCCAATTCTACCTTACAAATCTAGGGAGACCAGAACATGGGCACTGGTACAGATAAGAGCTCACAACACAGGGAATTCAGGACAGATAAACCCTTCAGGACCAATAGTGAGAATAGCAATGCCAGGAGGGTAAGGGGAAGATCAGGGGAGAAAGGGAGAACTGATCACAATGATTAATCTATAATCCTTTCCCAGGAGGATGAACAACAGAGAAATGAAAGGAGACAGTAGCCAGTGTAATGCATGAAAAAAATTATAAATAATCAAGGATTCATGAGGGAGGGAGGCTGGGGGAGGGGAAAATGAGTTGACTCCAAAGCTCAAGCAGAAAGAAAATGTTTTGAAAATGATGGTGGCAACATGTGTACAAATGTGCTTGACACAATGAGGGATGTATAGATTGTGATAAGAGCTGTGTGAGCCTCCAGTAAAATGATTTTTAAAAAGTTTGTCAATAGGCAGCTAAGACACCATTGCTTGTTTTTGTTGTTAGAAGAAAAAGAGAAAGATTAAAACCAAAGTGCCAGAGAACAGAGGAGTGTACAGACCTGTTAGCCTACATAAACCGGGGCTTTATTTAACTCGAGATAATAGCGTACCACTACTGACTGTTCCACTCAGTACATAGAACCTGATAGAATGGAAGGGAAAGAGAGCAGAATTTAAATTAATGAAAAGTTCACACTTAGGGGACCAGTTGAGACTGGAAGCTTCCTTGAGACTATTGGCCTAAGATATTCTTTAAACCTGGAATCAACATTTTCTCTTAAGATAGAACTTTTAGCAAAATAACAGGTTGCTTGGTGCTATTGGGTTGACTCCAAACACTGCCCAATCTCGTGCCATCCTGGCAGTATTTCCTATGCTAGAGGCCACTGCTGTAGCCACTGTGTCAATCCGTCTGATTGGGGACCTGCCTCTTTGCATGGCCCATCTGTTTTACGAAGCATGATGTCCTTGTCCAAAGACTACTCTCTCCTAAAATGTTCAAAGTATGGGAAAAGAAGTCTCAACCTCCTTACCTTGAGTAAGTATTCTGGTTGCGATTGTTCCAAGAGAGATTTGTTTGTTCTTTGGGCAGTCCATGGTATTTTCAAAATTCTTCACCAGCACCATCATTCAAATATATTGTTTCTCCTTCAGTCTTCTTTATTCAGTGTCCAACTTTCACACGCATATGAAATGATAGAAAATATCGTGGTTTCCTCCCACTATCATGATCTAAATTCTACCTTACAAATCCACTTAGATCACAGGATGCATACTGGTACACATTGGGACTGGAAACATGGAGAATCCAGGATAGATGATCCCTTTAGGATCAGTGGTGAAAGGGGTGATACCATGAGGGTGGATGGAAGGTGGAGTAGAAAGGAGGAACCGATGAAAAGGATTTACATATAACCTCCTCTCTGGAATATGGACAACAGGGGGTTGGGCGAAGGGAGACATGGGACAGTGTACAGTATGACAAAATAATAATAATTTATAAATTATCAAGGCCCCATGAAGGAGAGGGAGCAAGGAGGGAGTGGGAAAAGGAGGAGGTGGTATCAAAGGCTTAAGTAGAAAGAAAATGCTTTGAAAAGGATGATGGTGACAGATGCACAAATGTGCTTTACATACAATGGATGTATGTACAGATTGTGATGAGTTGTATGAGCCCCAGTAAAAATGATTTTTAAAAAAGGAAGAAAATACCATGGTTAGGGTTAAGGCTAGGGGAAAAAATTAAAATAAAAAAATAGGAAAATACCATGGTTTGGTCTAGACACACCTTAGACCTCAAAGTAGCATCCTTGCTTTGTAATACTTTAAAGAGTCCTTGTGTGGCAGATTCGCCTAATGTAAGGCATCATTTGATCTCTTGACAGCTGCTTCCAGGACCATTGATTATGGTTGGGATTAGGATTAGGATTAGGATCCAAACAAAATGGATTCCTTCAAAACTTCAATCTATTATCCACTGGTTCAGTTGGGAGGATTTTTTTTTTACACCGAGTTGTACGCCGTATTGATCTTCATAAGCAAGTGCTTGAAGTCCTCCTCTCTTTCAGCAAGAAATGTTGTGTCATTGGCATGTTGTAGGCTGTTACGGTGACGCTACGTATTGTTTACATTTTCTGTTGATGCTTCCTGTATCATTTGATATTTTGCCCATAGAATCTTTCATGGTTGCAACTTGAGGTTTTCATTTTTTTTCTTGAGTTTTCTTACTTCAAGATATACTGAGAGCATCTTTCTCCCCCCCCCCCAAGAGATAAGCAAAATAAAGCCATTATTGGTGGATACAAGGATCCATAAAAAAAATGTATGCAACCCCCTCAACTCAACAATTAGTAAAGATTAAAAGGGTCTAGAAAAACTCGAGTACTACAAAAGAACCATTAGAACACAATGAAAGAAAATGTTGACCTGTGGCAAAAAAATGTAGCAATTTCCAGTGAACAATTTGTGTGGATGCTGTTCAAACAGGAACCTAATTTGCAGTGTAAACTTTAACCAAAAATAAAATAAAACAATACTTTTTAAGAGACAAAAAACTTTGAGATTTTTGTCTGGCTTATCATATTGAAATAATTCATATACTTTTCCAAAAACAGTTAACATTGACGATGGTGCTTAAGAAAGTGTGTTTCATAATAGGAAAAACTCACAGATGTGATACCAAAATCCAAACCAAGTTTACAGCTATCAAGTCAATTTTGACAATTAGTGACTCTGTACACTACGGTTCCCAGTAGGGCTCCAAGACGTTCTTCATGAAAGCGGACAGTCACATCTCCCGCAGAGAATCTGGTGAATTTGAACTGCCCACCTTTTATTTAGCAGTCAAGCACTTTATGCTAATAATATGCGTAATCCCAAAGGTACTGGAGATTCTTATGCTGAGTCTTCTAGGGAAGGGCCAAAGTAATTTGGCCTTCTGAGCTATTAAAGCTGACTTAAAAATGGTCATTTAATAAATCTTGAAAAAAGACTTTGGGGGGAAAACGCTGTTTATTTAGAGAGGGTGAGCAAGTATTAACATGGGATGGGGTCAAGCAAACAAGGAATACAAGGGATAGCATCAGTAAGAACGTATGAGACAGAGGTGAGATTGCTAAAGGGCATTTTCACCGGAACTCTGAGTCACAGATGCCTTACTAGATTATAGCAATCACACACACATGAGCATGCACAATTTATAGCTTGTGTTAAAGCCTGGTTTTTCATATTTTTCTCAGAAGATCCTAATATTTTTGGCTCACCTAATTGGTTGTCATTCTTCTCAAAATTGACATTGAACAAATGGCCCCTGGTGACAATTTCTATAGTTATGTCTACATTGCAGTAGATATTCTTAGATTTTTAGATAATATGCTTGGTTTCACTGTTCTTTTTGTGATTTAATAATATCTTATTTAGAAATCCATTTATTGGGGTGTTCATATAACTCATCACAATCCATAGATCCATCCATTGTATATAAAACACATTTGTACATTTGCTGCCTTCATCATTCGCAAAACATTTGCTTTCAACTTAAGCCCTTGGTATCAGCTCCTCATTTTTTCCACTTCCTCCCTGCTCTCCCTCCCTCATGAACCCGTGATAATTTATTATTATTTTGTCATATTTTACACTGTCCAATGTCTCTGTTCACCCACTTCCCTGTTGTCCATACCTCAGAAAGGAAGTCTTATGTAGATCCCTATAATTGATTTCCCCTTTCTACTTCACCTTCCCTCCACCCTCCCGGTATTGCCACTCTCATCACTGAACCTGAAGAGTTCATCTTTCCTGGATTCCCCATGTTTCTTGTTCCTGTCTTTACCAGTGTACATCCTCTAGTCTAGCCAGATTTGTAAGGTAGAATTGGGATCATGATAGTGAGGTGGGGGAGGGGGAAACATCGAAGAACTAGAGAAAAGTTGTATGTTTCATTGTTTCTACACTGCACCCTGACTGGCCCATCTATTCCTGTGGCCCTTCTATAAGAGGATGTCCAATTGCCTACAGATGTGCAGTACAATATGTACTCCCCTCATTAACAATGATATAATTTTTTGTTCTTTGATGCCTAATACCTGATCCCTTCAACACTTTGTGGTCACACAGGTTGGTGTGCTTCTTCTTTGTGGGTGCTGTTGCTCCTCAGCTAGATGGTTGCCTGTTTATCTTCGAGCCTTTAAGATACCAGACACTATATCTTTTAATAGCTGGGCACCATCAGCTTTTTTCACCACATTTGTTTTCAGAGATCATATCAGGAAGGTGGGTACACAATGATAGGATTTTTTGTTCTTTGATGCCTAATACCTGATCCCTTCATCACCTTGTGGTCACATAGACTGGTGTGCTTCTTCCATGTGGACTTTGTTGCTTCTGAGCTAGAGGGCTCCTTGTTTACCTTCAAGCCTGTAAGACCCCAGACACTATATCGTTTGAATGGCAGGCACCATCAGCTTTCTTCACCATGTTTGCTTATGCACACATTTGTCTTCAGCGATTGTATTAGAAAGGTGAGCATCATGGAATGCTGATTTAATAGAACAAAATGTTCTTGCATTGAGGACGTACTTGATTTTTGTTTTGTTTTGTGGGTATCACTGCCTCTGGTGGTCGTGGGCACTACCCTGCTGCCGCTGGATTTGAACCACCAAGCCCGTGGGCTGCAGTTCCACACTCAACCACTTATGCCACCACGGCTCAGCCCCTGAGGATGTACTTGAATGGAGGCCCAATGTACATTGGATTCAGTGGTTTTTATGTCAATAGGAAACTGGTTCAATGAGTGATGGTGTACAACTTGCCTGACAAGAACTTATTTTTCATAAAACCAAGTCCTGTTTTTATCATGTTGTTAGAAGATTTGGGTGGATATTAACATATCCATTGTTTGTGGGTGTATGTTTAATTTAGTTATTATGAGCTAAAGGAAGGAGGTTACATTTCAGATCATCACCTCTGCACGTAACTGTTTAACTACTCATCCCCAACCCCAGTGGTCTATCCCACACTCCCTTTCCTGACTGTTCTTCTCCCTCATGTGGAACTCTGTCCTCCCTTTTACTCAAGTGTCTGCAACCCCTACCTGTAACCTGCCACCCCTCCAGTCCATTGCCTCATCTTCCCTCCCTTGATCTTGTCCCCTTGGTGACCTTTATAATCTGTTCCCTTTGGTATGAAAGTCTTTAACTTGTTTTGTAGAGTAGAGGTCTCATACTATGTTTGACTAATTTCACTCAGCATAATGTTCTCCAGGTCCATCCATGCTATGTTGTGCTTTATGGTTTCTTCATTTTTTTAAAGTGATGCATACTAGTTCATTGCATAGACCATTCTTTGGATTTTCTAAATTATAGATGACCTTGTTCACTGGATATTTCTAATTCTTCCCTTGCCAAATAATTTCTCTACTAAGTAGAAAAAATTTGCATTGCATGACTTTTCTGGACTAGTACCATGATGTTCAGTTAACATTATATGAGGACATTGTTAATGGTTTGTAATGTATATATTCTTAATAGTTCATTCCATAAATACACATTGGATAAGAACAGAACCCTTTATTTTGGAGCAATAATGTAATTCAGATAGAATTGAACTGATATTGCATTAACACCAAAGTTCAGGTCCAGTGATAAGCAAGTTGAGAGATTGGCAACTGAACCAAGTGACTCCAAGGGAGAAAGATCTGGAAATCTGCTCTTGTGAAGACTAAATTCTAGAAAATGTTGTGGAGCAGTTCTACTCTGATGAACGAGGTCACTTTGGGTCAAAAACCAACTTGATGACACTTCACAGGAACAACATGCAATTTACAAAACACTTTTATATTTTTCTTTTACCACCCAAATAACCCTATCCAAAATAAGAATATTATTTGTTGTTGAATGATATTGAGGGAGTTTTCACACCCCACAAAAAGGCCCTGCTAGGAAGTCAAGACATTATTTTCCAACTACAAGAGCTTTCTTCATTATAGCTGCTGCACCCAATGTCACACTGGGTGAACTATGAGATGGATGATCCTCTAATCCCCTTTTATGCTCACAATTTTCTTAGTCAAAACTAAGCCTGGACCAGAGTGAAAATTGCCAATTATTAAGTGATGAGAAGGTCAACAGGGCTTTTCAGGAGTCCAGGAAAAATGATTAGGATGTGTTCACATTCTTAAGGCTCTAAACGTGTTCAGAGGAAGTACAGCGAGAAAAAATAAGCCTCCAAATCAGTGCTTTATTTCATACCACACTAGACATACCTCCACTTGTTTTGTATAATTTAGAGCTGTCTGGTACCCTGAAGGCAAAAGAGGATCAGTGCAATTTTGTGCAGGACCCAGCAGAGACATTACTTATTACTTTGTGGCTGAGGATAGCCTGCTGCCTCATATGCAGGAGGAACTGCGGCTCCTGAATGTTCACAAAAGACAAGAGAGGGAAAAGACTCATCTTCCAGTCTATGGACTTAACAAGCAGAAGGAGATATATTTTAAAGCAGAACTTTACTTTTATTTATTATTTTTAAAAGGGAGAACAGAAATTTTTTTTCAATTTTTTGGGGCATCATTGCCCTCTGGTGGTCATGGGAGTTACCCAGCCTTGATCCCAGAGAGCTGTGGCTGGATTTGAACCACCAAGCCAATGGGCCGCAGTCCCACACTCAACCACTAAGCCACCCGGGATCAGCCCCAATAACAGCAATTTAAAAATTTTTTGTTATATCATTTCATTTCACTTAGCATATAATAGCCTGGCTATCAATCTAATGATAAGTATTAAATGTTGGGGAAATCACAGTAAAGATCTGATCTTTTAATTTTTTTCTTAGAACATTTTCTTTGTTCTTTCACTCATTATTAGTAACCCCCCCCCACCCCCACTCCCAGTCCCGGCCCTCAAATTCTCTTGCCACAAAGAACCATTAATCCAGTTACTGTCTAAAGATTTACTGATCATGGATTTCATATACAGAAAAAACATTTAAAACAAAACAAACCAATAGGAATGACAAAGTACAGCAGAGAAAAAGTTCAATAGAAAAGAAAGCAGAAAATATCAAATATTAGAACAACTTTAAAGGATCATAAGGAAGAGGAAATGAGCAGGCACTCAATTTTCACCTAACTGAATTTGAATGCACTTTCCAGCGCATTCCGTATGATAGCAAGTTTATTCATATCCCTGGTCCATGGTCAGAGGGGATCCAGCAGAAGTTTAATGCATATGTGGACCCTGCAAATGGATTTTGGGCTCCCATAGTAATCAGTAGCCTTCTGCAAGCCAGGTGCTCACAATTTAATCTCTGATACTATTCCCTTCTTTAAAAAAGTTTTATTGGTTTAAAATCCGCATATCATACACTTCCACAGTTAAATCACTTTTAAAAAGAGTTGTAGCTGCATCATCACAACCTGTTCCTGTACCCCCTTTCCCCTCCAACGTTCATAATTTGCTACCCGAATCCCCCACCACCTGTCTCCCAATCCCAGATTAATTTATTGTATCAGTAATTGCTCTGTGCATCCACTCCTTCTTTGCTTCATAAACTTGGAAATCTAATGGAAACAATGAAAAACAAAACAATGCAGAAAGAAAATAGTAAAGATCAAAAATAAAAATAAAGAGTAAGGCAACAAAGAGCAATATTAAAATAAATCAGAAAGAAAATTCCTGCCAGGGAGAAGGCAAGAAATATTTAAACCAAGAGAAAATGGAGGTTGGGCAAGAGGGAGGTTCACTGGTCAGGCATCATATAATACTGTTGTTCCTTCATAATCGATATTACAATAATCTCTTTCTGACAGCAAAATTGGTGTAGTCCCACAACTGTGGTTAAAGGGGATCTGTCAGAGGCTTAATCTGACTAGACACTCTGCAGCTAGGTTTGGGGGTAACACTGTTCTCCAGAACCTTCTACAATTGGGTGTTCACAATTAAGCTTTGGTACTTTTCCCTTCATCATAATGGGATTTTGTTATTGTCACCTTTGGATCACAGAGGTTGGTGTGCTTCTACCAAGTGGACTTAGTTGACTTGTCACTTAGATTTCTACTTGCGTGAATATAAACCTTTAAGAACCTAGACACTATTCCAGTTGATAGCCACACACCATTGGATATTTTTACCACATTTTGCTGTAGCACTTCATCTTCAGTGATCTCTTCATGAAGGCAAGAATTGAACAGAGCCATGTGATGAGTTTGAATTTATTTGCTGAGTGGTTTTTTGGAGAGTGAGAGGGGTAGGTACAGAAAAGATAGGAAAGACTGAAATAGAATTGTGGATTCTGAATAAAGAGGAAGATTAAAGGGCAGAAAAAAGATGAAGAGAAATGAGTGTTTTGAACACCAAGAGACCAATAGAATCCTCCTGCTGTCTCTAAAGGAGCACATAGCATGGATACTTTGGTAAAAACCACTTTTGCAGATCAGGAGAGAGAGAAAACTTAATAATGGGAAGTTCGGATTCATTTAATCCTAAGAGTTTCAGAGTAGAAATGTGTTCCATCGGGTTTTCTTTTTTTTTTTTTCTCACATCACTGCCCTTGTGGGAGTAGGAAGCTCAGCCTTGCTCCTAGAGAGCTGCTGCTGGATTTGAACTGTCAACACTGTGCCCAGATTCCGCACACAACCACTGTGCCACCAGGGCTCAGCTACCATAGGGTTTTCTATGATGTGATCTTTGGGAAATAGTTGAAACAGATTTTTTCCCCCCTGAGGCGTCTCTGGTAGACAAGAACTGACAACCTTTAGGTTAGTAGTTGTACACTTATCTTTTGCATGACGTAGGTATGGAAGGTAGGTGATCTTAGAGGAAATTATAATCTTAGAGGCACTGCAGAGCCATTGGACTCAGCTCCACAGGACTTAATATGGCACAAAGTTGAATTAACCTCCCGGAGCATAAGTTCCAGGTTTGTCAGTTCCCACTCAGGATAATGTGGGTTATATTTTTATGATATAATATGATATGATATATCATATTATCATGATACATGATATATCATATATTATGATATAATATAATATGATATGATATGATAACAAGGGGTACCCACTTGAATTTGAAGGCAGTGTTGGATCTTGGAGCTTTATTTGCATATATATTTTTTTTGAGTGCAGAGTTTGCAAAACGATGATGAAATTCAGGTACTGCAATAATTGGCTCAAAGTAATGGAACTTGACTGACATAACTGAAACCTCAACCAAAGAGGGTCAAATATAAAAGCTTTTGACCATTTCAAGTTTTTCCCAGATGGGTGAGGAGAGGCAGTTATGTGACAAAGAAGTTTCACATCACATGGCTTAGTTTGGATACATGTATTAATAGGCTGTTAAGATGCTTGCCAATTAAAATAGCTGTGATGGACTTCCATTGTTAGCCTGTAGGTAGGCTTTCCAATTTAGCCAACTCCTATCGTCTCTTTGCTACAATTATCTTTTCATTAGTGATGGGTCAGCACGCCAGGTTTTGGGGTTACAGGTCTCGCATTAGTCAGACTGGATGGTATGTGGGCTTCAGCATTTTCCATGGTTGGTTGAAGCAATTTTTTATTTGGAGGATTGAGCATCTAAATTTCAAGCGTGAAAGCATCAGGCCAGTAGCAACAAGAGAAAGAGACAACAGAATGGTATGAATCTGCACCTTACAGACTCTTGCGGACAAGTTATCCCAAATCGGTGACAAGGTGGGTGTGAGAGGCCTGAGAGGAATTAAGGTTAATGTAACAGAGAGAAATTACTGAATCCCAAATGAAGGCTGAGCATGGTAATGGGACAAGAGGAAAATAAAAGGAAATAGAAGAAAGAACTGGGAGGTAAAAGGCATCTATAGAGGTCTAAATACAGGCATGTGCATAGATAACTATATTTATATATGATGATGGAAAAATAGATCTCCATGCATATACTTAAAAGGTTAGTATTAAGACAGAAGATGGTCACTGGATCTCTGATTAAGTACTTCCTCAATGCAAGAACATTTTGTTCTATTAAATTGACATTCCATGATGCTCACCTTCCTGACACAATCACTGAAGACAAATGGTGCATAAGCAAAAGTGGTGAAGAAAGCTGACGGTGCCCAGTTATCAAAAGATATAGTGTCTGAGGTCTTAAAGGCTTGAAAGTAAACAAGCGGCCATCCAGCTCAGAAGCAACAAAGCCCACCTAGAAGAAGCACACCAGTCTGGATGACCACGAGGTGTCAAAGGAATCAGGTGTAGGCACCAAAGAACTAAAAATTATATCATGATAAATGAGGTGGAGTACAGATTGGGGACCCAAAGCCCATCTGTAGGTGGAGTGACATCCCCTTACAGAAGGGTCACGGGAGGAGAGGAGCCAGTTAAGGTACAATGTAGCAACAATGAAATATGCAATTTTCTTTAGTTCTTCAATGCTTCTTCCACCCCCCACTATTATGATCTCAATTCTACCAGACAAATCTGGCTAGACCAGGGGATGTACACTGGTACAGATAGGAACTGTAAACATGGGGAATTCAGGACAGATGACCCCTTCTGGACCAGTGCTGAGAGTGGAGATACAGGCAGGATGGAGGGAAGGTGAAGAAAAAAGGGGGAAGCAATGATAAGATTTACATATAACTTCCTCCCCTGGGTATGGACAACAGGAAAGTAGGTGAAGGGAGACATTCAACAGCCTATGATATGACAATAATAATAATAAATTATAAATTATCAAGGGCTCATGGGGGGCAGGGAAGAAGGGGAAATATGAGGAGCTAATACCAACAGCTTAAGTAGAAGAAAATGTTTTGAGAATGATAATGGCAACAAATGTACAACTGCTCTTTGAATACAATAGATGTACGTATAGATTGTTATAAGAGTTGTATGAATCCCCCAATAAAATGAGTGCTTTTAAAAAGACTTGTTGTTTGATGCTTTTTTTCCTGTGGCATGTATTATTATCAAGAAGGAGTTGCTATAGTGGATTAGTATGTTGATCCTATTATTATTTTCTAATGTGATTTCATTTGCTAAGTGAAATCACTGTCTCCCATCATAGACAGTAGATATGACACTGAAATGTTCATTTCGATTTCCTGAGGGGGATTATGGATAATCTGGACCAATCATCCATCTTTTATAGCCCTTCATGTGATGCAGAAAGTTTCGAGGTGGTGGAAATTTAGGTTCACATGGGTCACAAAAGGGAAGGTATTCTACCAATTTATTATTGTTAATGGTCTTAGGAGTGTATATGCCTTCTTTCTGGCCTGGGATGGGGCAAAATTGTAAAATTTATATTAATAAAGTGAGCGATATTAGTAAAAGCCTGTCAGTCTAGAAAATCTTCATAAACAGGAAGATGAATTAAGTTGTCTTTAACTGCCATCAAGTTGCCCTCTGTCCCCACACTCATAGATATTCAGACACGGTAGGATAGGACTATTATGCCACAGAGAGTTTTAACTGTACCTTCTTCCCATCCTAATAGGCAGGAAGCCTCTCTGAAACTGTTCAGCATCACATGACAGACAAGCTACCATGACAGAGGGCAGTGATTGTCCTTGAAGGGTATAACTGAGAACTGAACCTCTGTTTTCCTCAAAGCAAGTGACTTTTCTACCACTGGGCCATCAGTCTCCAAAGATGAGACATCCTCCCTTAAACGTAGAGAAGGGTCAAGAGAAGGTTGGTAAAAATTAGTATGTGATGTAACTCATTCCAAAAACCTAGAATTGAGATAGATTCTGGCTCAGAGAAAAAGTGAGACCCAATTGTCAGATTATCGTAGACATGCAGAAGCTAGACAAGGGATAATGGCATTAGAAGAAGCATTAGTGCCTTGAACGATGGTATTGGTGAAGAAATTTAAGTATACCCTGCACCACTGGAAGAACTGACAAGTTTGTCTCAGAAGAAATACAACCAGAATGCATCTTTGAAGAAAGGATGGCAAGACTACAACTCATGTATGACATGTTATCAGTACGGACCAGTTCCTGAAAAAATAAATCATGCTTGGTAGAGTAGGACGGTGAAAATGGCGAGAATTTTCAATGAGATGTCTTGAGACAATGACTGAAACCATGGTCTTAATTATAGCAATCATTGTGAAACTGAGGCCTGGATGTCATTTCATTTTGTTGTGCATAAATGTACACCATGAACTAGAACACCCTCAGCTGCTCATAACAATAAGAACATTAGCCAATTTAGGTTGGCATTTTAGGAAGCAGTTATTACATTGAGAATGTTACGCCTTTCAATTAAATTGATTCCCTGTAGCAATATTAGCAATATTACATTTCATTGACTACCCTCTTTCAGGCCCTATTGTTTCACTGCAGATGTTGTAATAGTGTCAGGAGTTCTGAAGGGGACTATAATGATTTTAGTAAGGCCAATGATTTATGTTTCAGTCATGGCAAGTCTCACTGGAATTGCAGCAAGTGGTCCTTATACGTATCTCGTGTAGTTAGAGCATAACTTGTGGCCCTTGATTAAAGGGGATTTAATCAACAACAATACATTCAACTTGCATGACTGTGGAGGCATATTTTCGAGGGCAATATTACCCTATCACATGGACTGACAATAACATATCCGATCACAGACAGTACATTTAACAACAGTTGACTTAGTCATGTATTGTGTTGGATGAAGCCCTTTAATTTGGGCCTGTTCCATTCGGGAAGGAATTACTCCATGATCACATTGTTCGCAGGCCCTGCCTGCCCTAGTGGCTATGTGGCAATATGTTCAGCTGCTAACCTCAAGGTCATCAGTCTGAAATGACTAGCTGCTTTGAGGGAGAAGGACAAGGTTTTTTACTTCCATAGAAAATGACTGTCTCAGAAACCACGAAGAGCAGCTCTGCCATGCCCTACAAGGTTTCTGTGAGTCAGAATTAACTTGATGACAATGAGTTTTGAGATAACTGATAGCAGCATTGAAAGAAATTAAGGCTACTTTATCAGCTTGATCATTGAAGCTCATCTGAGGTGGGCTGGACTAGGTCTGAGCAGAAACATAGTTCACCCATATTTTAAAGAGAGCATTCATCAGCCACTGATGATTGGAGCATCACTGTAGTATTTTACTCTGTAGTCTTTTTCTATTAGCTGAAAGAAATAGAGAGACTCTTCGATAGGAATCTGTAAGACAAATGACCTATTGACAACCCTGTGTCTTGGACATCATACATAGCAAGAGCAATGAAGGTCTGTCATTCCACCTATTGGGACAAGTTAATTTGAGTGATTTGGTATGGCTTGGTGAAACACAACCACATTACCGTGAGGTTCGCCGTGGTAAAGTAAATCGACTCCATTTTCTCCAAAGAGGCTTCCCATTTTGCCTCTCAAGGGCTTTCTACTTTGCAATGGGTGTAGGTACTACAGCGACTATTTCTGGTTCCAAAGTCTTGGAAGAGAGAAGAGAAGCCAAATCTACCTGTACTTTAGAAAGATTTTTGGTGTCAAGGTTAGCCCTTTACAAAAGATACTATCGTAGTGTCACGGAGTGGCACGTAGCGTATTTGAAAGATAAGCAGCTTCCCTGGAAATCAGATTTCTCCTAGCAGAGGAAAAATATATAGTGAGAGTCATTTGGCATTTTTCAATATTAAATTTGGTGTGCCTCTCACCCCATGCTCTGACATCCCTGCCCCTCTAAAAAGGATAATGTTCAAAGTACCCCACCCATTGCCTTAGGATCAATTCCAATTCATTCCCAGATTTCAGCCCATTGACCCTGATTAATAGTGACCCTGCGGAAGAGAGGAGAACTGCCTCTTTGGGTTTCCAAGGCTATAAATCTTTACATGGAAGACCACATTCTCTATCCCCTATGGAGCTGCTGGTTGGTTTGAACCACTGACCTTGAATTTGGTTAGCAGCCCAACTATGCCATCAGAGCTCCTTCAAACTCAGAGTGACCCTGTAAGACAGAGCAGGACTGCTCCACAGTTTCTGAGGCTGAAAATCACGGGCAGGTACACACTCTCTTCTTTCTTCCAGGAATGGCTGGTGAGCTTGAACGGTTAGCCTCGTGGTTAGCAGCCACACATCGAATTTACAGTGCTGCTAGGGCTCTGTCTGGTGTGCCCAGGCACACCTATTTCCAATAGACAAGTGGGTCGTAGAAAATGGTGCTATTTGCATAGCCACTTCTAGATGAAGACAACTAGTATTCCTGTGAATCTATTTAAATGACAAAGCAGGATATCACAGCTATCATTTTCCCTGAATAGATTTTTCTCTTTGTTCATAACAAAGATGAACATACCAATGTAGTCTTTTTTTTCTAGTGGGGGCTTTTGATTCCATTCATGCCAAACTCTTCCCTCATCTTAGGATTTTTGCAAGTGCAGTATCATCTGCCTGGATTATGCCCAAATCTCCCCACCAAATCAAATATCATCTCTCCCGAGATATTTCTTTTAACCTCCAAGGCCAGCATATTTCTCTTTTTCCTCATCACTCTATTATATCACTGTGTCTCATTTTCTTCATTGCACTCACCACATTTGAAGGCCATTGGGTTTACCTCCTCAAATTATTTTTACTTGCTTAATATCTATAGCCATCTTTAAAATGATACCTTATGTTAAAAGGACTTGGTGCCCTTTTAAGAAAAAGATTCACTGTGGCCACTGTATCTACAATATACCTTGAAAAGAATGGTGCTCAATAAATATATCTGTAGATAATGATTAAATTATCATCTTTAACTTCAATTGCTACCAGTATTTTTATAAGGATTTAGAAGGGCAGAACTCTCTGAAGAGTTTATATCTTCCTAAAGGCACTAATCTGAACCCTTCTAGGTATCTCGATGTTTGGGCATGGAATGAACTTTGCTAGCGATGAACTCATGTGCAGATTTGGAACAAAGGGAAAAGAGTCTTTTCCCTCTGGGTTCTATTAATGGGAAGAATGAAGTGACTGACCCATCTGTGTCTGTCAGTCAATGCTGGGAGAGTGAGAAGGCTGGTCATACTCATATAAGTGCCAGAATTTAACTTTTCAAATGCTGTTAAAAGCTTTTTGCTTCTTGAACTGTGGACATGCAAGTTTCAATACTTCTTTTACTAGAATTCAGGAAAAACTTTCAACATTATACCTGTAATTTCTGTCTTGGAAGGTATCCTTTTTGAGGGCAATTTCTTAACCCACTAATGAATATTTTACATTAGTAATCAGGTCAAGTCTACATAGACAAATTTTAATCTAAAAAATAGTGGTATTTGTGATTTCTTAGAATTTCATGTTTTGCAAAAAATTATTTTTTTGCCAATTCAATTTTCTATAGGTGTACAAATTATTTTTTTCAGGTGTATAAATTATTGACAGTGCTTAATAATAACTGACTATGCTACCCAATGAGTAAGAATTGGCTCAATGGTAGTAAGTTTTTAAGAAATTCAATCCTACCCTTGAGTAATGCAAACTTCCATCACTACAAACCAAAACTCAGTACTACATGTGCAATAATGCCTCCTTTTCCTCTCATTTTTACCCTTACTAATATAAATAAACTTAATACAAAACCAATCCCATGGCCAACAGAGTCAATTCCAGCTCATAGGAGTTCCATATAGGATTTCTCAGACTATAACTCTTCACAGAAGCAGCTAGCCTCATCTATTTCTCTTGGAACAGCTGGTTTGAACTGGCAGTCTTGTGGTTAGTAGTTCGAAGCCCAATCCACAGTACCAACAGGATTCGTGTCAACAGATTTGCATCTTTTTATGAATGTAAACATGTAAACTGACTCACTGCCATCAATCCCCTTAGGGGTTCTAAGGCTGTAAAACTTCGTGGGAACAGAAAACTTCATTTAGTTATTATTGCCTGTTGAGGAACTGTGGTTTTGAACAGTTGGCTTTGTAGTCAGTAGCCCAGTATGTGACATAGTACATCACAGAACCTCCTTACTATGTCATTAGGGCTGCTTTACGATAGCACATAGAAAGAGATTAAACTTCAACTATATCTGGTTTACTAAAACACTCACTAAAATTATGAACAAATCTAAAAAAATAGATTTGTAAACTTTTAAATGAATGGATAGAAATATATCCATCTGGAGGATGGATAACCTGGATGGGTTAATCATACCACCCTCATATTCATCTTTTATTTGGAGCAAATGCTATTTTTATCTTATTTCCCCACAATTGGTCAGGGGAGTTAATGAGCCTTTGCATAACAGATGACATTATTAAGCAACATTTTTCCTCTAAATATGAAACAATATGCATAATGCTTTGCAAACCATAAAACACTGCACAAGTGAAGCACTCAGCTCTTTCGTATGTTTCTAAGAGGTTAAATGGTAAAAGAAGAGCACTGGCTTTGGCAAGATGAACTTTTATCACCATCAGAGTGAATCTGCTGTGAGCAGGAGCAGGACAGGGATGTGGAGAGAGATGTCGGTAAAGGGAGGGTCATAAAGCAGAAGCACTTCACAAATGTAAATGATCTACTTGAACTTAAAAAAAAAAAGTTCTGATTTTAACTCTCAGGTCAACAAATGACTATAGGTCAAATGATTGCATGTGACCTGAAAGTCAAACAGTTGCATAACAGAAGTTAGTTTGCTGCAGATTAAACGAAATCCCCTGTGTAAATATGAAAGAAGATAATGATTCAAGCATAAATATTAAGGGAGGTGAAGGTCAGCCTTATCAGTCAGCTTTCCTGACTATTTTCCCATATAAACTCTTTTTGGTCTATCTAAATAAAAGTTTTTAAAAGTTTCTACCGATTCCATAATATCTGTACTAGCTCTCAAATTCTTTCACTAGCGACTAGGATTCTAGAACACTTTTCCAATTGAGTGTGTCACTTCTTTATCCAGTGTTTTCCAGTGTATAGTCTTCAGGCTACCTGCATCAACTTCACCTGGAAATACATATTAACATGCACATGTGGGCTGTGACTCCGTGGTGTAATGGTTGTGCGTGGGACTATAGCCCACTGGGTTGGAGGTTCAAATCCAGCAGCAAGACTGGGCCTCTTACCCCCACCACCAGAGGGCAGTGATGCCCCCAAAACAAAAACAAACAGACATGCACACTTACATTTCATCTAATCATATTTTTTTTAAAAAAACCATAGCTTTACTTGAATGGGCTTTTCCAAGAACTAGAAGTATTTGGTGGTTATACCGCCAGAGTCTCATTATGAAGTATCTTCCTTTAGTGAAATGCAATGTCCCACCAGTATGTCTATTATTTTTATTTATTTTTTTTGGGGGGGGGCATCACTGCTCGCTGGTGGTGGGAGTAGGAGGCCCAGCCCCACTGCTGGAATTGAACCTCTGACCCAGTGGGTCACAGTCCTGCACACAACCACTACGCCACCAGGGCTCAGGCCCAGTATGTCTATTATTAATAAGCAAGCACAAGCCATCATATGACTTGTGTATGGTTTCAAAAATCCACCTATAAGTGAGGTTCACCAACTAGCATTTTGCATGAAGGCTTCTTCTAAATTGACTTCTATTAATATCACGAACAGAACTGGTGATGAGAACTGGGCCCAGACAACTGGCCTGCGGGCATCAAGGCTCACATACTTTATATATGGAGGGAATTGCAGTACTGAACATAATGTACTCTTTGATACAAAGCTCTCTCTTACACAATATGTGTATATGGCAGTCATGTACTTTGGTGTCAATTTCATGATTATGAGTGTAAGGGTGGAAATAACCAATGAGACCTCTGTGTGGGTATGGATTTCTCCTTAGAATTCTGGGAAATCTTGTGGCATTTCCATTGAAGGTGAGAGACTTATGACTCTCCTTGGGAGACATTGCAGCTGACAAGATAACATGGTAGCATGCTGATAGACCCTGAGTTCTGGAAACTGGAGGAGCCAGAAGAGAAGCCACATGGGCTTGCCCTGTGGAACCAGACTTGAGAAGTCAGAACAGCCACATTAAGACTCCTGTCAGTTCTGAGATGCTTGAGAAGCTACCACCATGGATACACAAGACTCTGCACCCTCTGGCTGGTGATTGTCCTGGTGCCATGGTATGTGCCTTGTGAATCCGAAGAAGACTTTATAGACTGGTATTGAACATATGGGATAATATTGGATTTATGGACTTGGACTGGATTGGGTTGGGATGCTTTCTCAATGTTCCCTGCCTCTTGTATATAAACCTCTCCCTTATATACATATGCGTGTTTGTGAACCTGTTTCTCTTGTCTACCAGGATTAACACAAAGTGTCTATGGATTTGTTTTTCTAGTCAACCTGGTCTAACACTTTATGGTACTTTGGGACTGGGATATTAGAGGGACAAATCATAAAGATGGAGAGTGGATGCTTGTTTGACTTTTGCCTCATGGCAGTTTTTCTTTTTGGCTAGCCAGAGGTTAGATATGGCCGTGCAGTTGACCAGACCGTTTTCTGTGGGCAGCCTGAAATACTTGCTAGATGAGCACCTAGATCCATTTGTTGAGTGGAAGGGGGATAAATGCAGCAATAGAGAGATGGGTTGAATCTGGCCATTGACACTTGTGAACCTGGTTCACAGGGACTAACGGAGTAAATGAAAGTGGGTTGACTGGTCCGAAGCTCATGACCAAGCATAAGGGGAATAGGGTTATTGACAATTTGTGACAGGACCCATGTTGAAGTGGTTGAAAGGTGAGGCAACCTATGGACACCTTGATGAGGCTAAGTGAGGCGGCCCACATGGTATGGACCAGAACCAGACCAGATGAAGATAAGATTTTTGAGCCTATGAACTGTTGCATATTGCTGCTGACTTTATGGGTGGCCCACCCTGATTTGACTTTGATTATGGATGTGGATTCACCAGGTTCTGACTGGAATGAAGATTCTTTACATCAAAGAACATGCTTGTCTCCTCAGACCACTGAGCTGTGTAAGTGGACAGTATAGAAAATGGGTACGCCAAATTGGGCAGATAAAGGCATGAAGTGGCTGGCTTACAAACTTTCATGGATTGGGGAATATATTCATAGGATTATAGGACTAAGGTGCAAGTGTTCACTTAACTGTAGTTGTTAGGCATACAATCTTGTTTTGTTTTGTTTAAAATGTTATGCTTAAATGAGGCTGACACCTATTGAATTGTATGCATTTTAGTTTTATCCTGTTAGGTATATATATGATTTTATTTTTGTTTTAAAACTATGTATGGCTAAAGAGTTGTGTAAAGGTGTCAAATTGACAAAGGGTGGTCTGTGCTAGTTATACAATTTCATAAAAGAATGAGGGCTGGAGTTGAGTCTGTCAATAAGGTCACAGCCCGATGATCCTTCTTTGTGGGTGTGACCTTTTCTTGAGGATTTTGGGAACTTCCTTTCTGTCTCTGCTTCTCCATCCTCCTAAGGAGACACACTCAGGAGCTGGAGAGGCTTCCACCGCCACTGGAACCACAAAACTTTCTTCCAACTAGCCTGCGATCTTCCAGCATTGGGCATCATTCTATGTGCTGTGTGAATCGGAGAAGAATTTATGGACTAATATTGGACATATGGTCCAATACTGGATTTAGGAACATGATCTGGACTGAGTTGGGATGTTTTCTCAATATACAATTGCTCCTTTTATGATAAGCTGTCTCTTACACACATATAAGTGCCTCTGCATTTGTTTATCTCATCCACGCAGTCAAATAAAATTATCTACCGTGGATTTCATATGAAGAATAATCTTAGTTATACAAGTGAACATACCCAAGCCTAACATGATTAGTGATATAAAACAAATAAAAAACATAATAGTAAGGGGAGGAAATATTAAACAACTAGACTCAACCCATGAGTCTCCTAATACATCCTGCATATCTGGAATTTACATTATGATTCATAACAGTAGCAAAATTATAGTTACGAAGAAGCAGCAAAAATAATTATATGCTTGGGGATCACCACAACATGAGGAACTGTATTAAAGGGTCACAGCATTAAGAATATTGAAAACCATTGAACTAGGAGATAATTATGTACTTCATCAGTGTTATACTATACTCTGGATCTATCAGCCCGGGATTTATCATCCAGGCTCTAAAACACACGTAGACACTGTTGTATATACTTTTGTTAGACTCTGAATGTCACCTTTCTGACATACTGTTAGCAGCTGCTACACACACACACACACACACACACACACACACACACACGCTCTACTAAATAAATATTTGTTCACCATGAATTTTTCAAATTTCTTTTGAATGTGCTTACTGGCTGCTGACTATGGAGAAGAAACTCTTATGGTATTTTTTTTTTTGCAATGCCTTAATTACTGATGTGCTTTGCAGTGGTTTTTAAAAGAAATGCTCAAGTCAGACCCATGATTACATTCAAATCCAAACTGAAACCCCCTGGGGCTGACAACGTTCTGACTCACAGTAGCCCTGTGGAGGGCTTTCTGAGAGCGCACGTTTACAGAAAGCACCTCATCCTTCCCTGGTGGAGTGACTGGTGGGTTTGAACTGCTGACCTGCAGAGAGCAGACCCAAACAGTGCTACCGAGGAACCTTGGATTAGACAGAAGCAGATAAAATATTTGAAGATTTTTAGTACTATCCATTGTTGCACACAGAAGCTCATCATGTACTCTTAATGGGTACTTGTCGTACTAGTGTCATAGGAAAAAATGGCAAGAACACGATTTGCGCATGGCCTGCTGTTCAAGGACAGAGCGCCCAGAAAAAGTGCAATGCAGAGCTCCTTGTTAATGATCTTTTAATTTTTCAGTGGTCCCTCAGGATGTAGTCATGAGCAGACATAGATAGTGGGAGTGTACAAGTATAGACAACACTCTTTTTTTCAATCTACAGATGCTTTTCTTTTGGTTTGCAATCATTTTTTATCTGCCTGTTCAATTTGAGTATTCCTTTATTGTGAAACTGAGTTTATAATACTCACTTGAAGGGTTTTATTTATTTACTTCAGTGTAAATATTTATTTATTTATTTATTTTCAGTGTGGAGGTGTGAAGTTTAGATATCAAAGCAGGAGCCTACTAAGAGGTACCTATTATTATTATCAGTATTTTGTTGTTGCCAATAATAAAATATGTAATAATGGAAAGTCACACAGACTATGGCTAAGTAAGCTTGAAGGTTCAATTGAGGCCAAGAGTTTAGTAGGATCCAGGTCTTGGTCAGAATTTCCAAGACTTCACTGATGAAACATATTTATTTATTGGAATCATGGGCATAATTTCTCTGTCAGGTTTTTTCTAAGAAGTGGTGAAGAATAAAAACAATGATTAGGTGCTTTTCAAGAAAAAAAACCTTTTAGACAAGCCCCATTGAGTGAGGGATGTTTTCTCACTTTAATTTCATGCACACAATCTTATTTATAATGTTGAAGCAGTCTGTGAACAAGGCACAGCAAACATTCATCTCCCCTTTTCAAAAGGAAGGTAGAAACATTCACAGATGGGAAAGTTAAGTTACTTGTCCAATGTCAGAAGATTAGTAAAGGATAGAAGTAGAACATTACATCTTCTAATTCCATATCAGCCATTCTTTCCATACGATAAATTAGAAAATCAAATGCACATCATTATGGTCTTTCACCACATTTTATTCCAAGGTTACGAAATGAGTTCAGTCATATGGTAAGCCATTAGCTCAAATCAGTCAGTGTCATTTCACTACAGCTATGAGCCAGCTGCAACTTAGGGTGATCGGAGCAGATCTGTTTCAGAAACAGATCATTGAGTCTTTCTTTTGAGACATCGATGAATGGACTCAAACCTCCAACTTTATCATCAGCATTAACCATTCACACTACCCCGAGACTCCTTCCCTAAAGCAGACCCCTTAAGACTGGCCTGAGCAGACTTGACTTGCCCATGGTGGGTAGGGTGGCGGTGGGGTCCACATCTTTCCCAAGTGTGAGCATGTGTTTCCTCAGTCCGCCTGCCATGGAGCAATCACTGGTTACCCTGCGGAGGCGCTTTCTGTGCCCACTCTTTCAACAAGTCTGCAGAGAAACCAAGTGACACAAGAGTGACACAGCCTGGTTCCTCTGTAGCTGGGGGCGTTTCATGGTTCCCTCCCTCCCTCCACACAAACATTGTTTTATGTCATCCTATTCTCTGTGTGAAGGAGAGGATCACAAGACAGGGCTGAAGAGATCTTCCTCCCTCCTATTTCTAGAAATGGAAGGGAAAAATGTAGATTCATATTTGGATCCTCACAACAAGGCTTTAAGAAAGATTACTGTCCTCTTATCAAATGACCAAATTTCAAGATTTTTTTGTTTTTGTTTTTTGGGCTTACTGCCCTTGGTGGGAGCGGGAGGCCCATCTTTGCTCTTGGAGAGCTGGATTTGAACCACCAAGCCAGTGGGCTGTAGTCCCGCACTCAACCACTGTACCACCGGGCTCGGCTCCTAAATTTCAAGATTTGAATGAAACTTTTCTTGGTCCTAATGTCCTTATGGAAAAGATAACTTAGGCAATTGATTTGACTGGCATAAATCACAAGTCTCATTTTGAATTCCCACAGACTTCCTTTTCTAATTATCCCCCACCCCCAACTCACTCTAGGCAAATGAAGACTACCTAAATATATGCTTTTAATAAACATAACCAATTTCCATCAAACATTTGAAATTCTAGAAACTTAGAGTTCTTATCTAAGATGGCATTAGATAAATGAAGGCATTTAAAGACACTGGATGATTTCTGATACAGCATACCTCTCCCTTCAGCAACGTCTCTTAGAGAAAGAGCATACAAGACCTTGTCTAGTTCCTAGGGTTCCTTTAACTTCTGGAAGCAGAAGACCTTGGAGGGATCGCTTGGGCAAGAGTGCTCAACTATGTCTCGCATGGGCTTGGATTTCAAAATTCCAGAATCAGGAGAAAAGGTGCCGAGCAAAAAAACAGCCTTGTTGCATCTCCTTATCCCTACTTTTTCTGGCCATGTGATGAAGTTTCTTAATATGCAATGCTTGGACATTGCAACAGGCCCAAATCCTGTAAGACTCTCCCAGACTCTTTTTTTTTTATGAGTTGGTAAAGTTCCACATAACCTTTGTGCAACTGCCTGAGGATTGCATGAGGAGGAATTGGCATGCCGGCGAGTGCCTTGTTTTCCAGCGTCACCCAGGAGGCAGCCACAAGCAGCCTGGTGAAAAAGAGCTCCAGGAAAACCACCTCTCCAGGTTCACGTCAATAATGCTGTAAAAGTGGAGACCCACAAGTCCAAAGGAACCTTCAAGGAAGAACCCTTGGGGCTAGACACCAAACCCCAATAAGAATAAAACCTTGGAGTATGAACTTCTTGGAATAGGTTGTCTGATTCTATAGTGTGATTTGATCTGGGGAAGAGGAATCCCTGGCAATGTTATCAATTCTTCCTGTTGGTAATTCTGAGGGGTCCTACCTCGCCAGCGTTTATACTCAGCACCCTTACAAGTGGCCTTTTGTTGCCCCTGCTCCATGCTCCAAAAGTTCTCAGAGTCCCCTGCAGAGCCAAAAAAGACTTCAGTGTGTGGTTGTTTACAGCTGGCACCAGCTGTGCTACACTTTTTACTTTTTAACTGTCTTGTTGGCATCTCACCCAGAGATCACAGAACCCACCAGTTCAACCATCTCAAGAAGAGTTGTACAGTCACGACCACAATCCATTTTAGAACATTTATCTTCTTCCTTCTACTCATTGCTATTCGTGCCACTGCTGTACACTTTTTACACACACTTTCTCTCTCTCCTCTCTCTGTATGTGTGCTAATTGTGGGGTTTAGCTGTTCTCTTACTTCTAATACTATACTATACCCACAGTGCTAATTTGTTTGCTGGTGAGCATACTATTGTGAGTAAAAATATTGTTAGTCGAGGCTTTTTCCAAAGGAACATTACTGTGAACATAAGCCTCTGCTGGACATGGGATGGCTGCATGAGCTACTTTGGTTAATATTATTTGAATATTTTTCAAACGACAAAGCATTGAGTCAAGTCCCTCCTAAACACAGTTAAATTGGAGTGAGGAGAATGAGATATTTTAGTTCAGTGGTCACAATATTTAGTTCACGACCCTATGGGTCACAACCCCTTAAGGGAGTCAAAGAACCCTTTCACAGGAGTCACCCGATTTATAACAGTAGCAGTTATGAAGTAGCAACAAAAGTAATTTTATGGTTGGGGGTGGTCACCACAACATGAGGAACTGTATTGTAGGGTCCCAGCATTCGGAAGGTTGAGAACCACTGCTTTAGCTATAACTAGGTATATGGAGATTGGAAGAGAAGGATAAAGTGCCTTTTATGAGATAAACTCTTAACAGTGATGTTCCAGCATGATGCTCATCTCTTCTGTTTGAGTTGAGTGTGACATCCCTTCAAAAACCAGGCCAGTGGAGAGAGAAATGCCAACAATAATAGATATGACCTTTCAGTGCCTTGGCAGCTGGCATTGCCTGAGGGTAATCCTAGATCACCCATTTTTCCATTTGGATGTGGCTGAGACTGGCAGGGCAGGTGCCCTGCCTAAAGCAGCTGATTTATGAGCAGCTTTCTGTCTCCTTCCTACTTGCCTCTTCCAAAGTGAGCTCGAAAATCCAGTTCTTTTCACTCCCTCTGCAGAGTTCCTGAAGGGGATGATCTGAGAGATTGTTTCTAACGTGCATTGCTGCTGCCGGACCCGCATGAAGATCGATGATAAATGGAAGCACCATTTTAGTATTGCGATGAAATATTTAGTGTTGCGATAAAATTCAGAAGAATGAAAGTGCAGTCCTGATGGCAGACTAGAGCTGCAGTGTCTCTAGAGGAAGCTAAATCAAGCACAACTTAATCCCTCCACATAATACCAACAAGGAACAAAACAAATGACGCCATGGCTGTCGGGCACTGCCTCGGGCCCTACAATGTTGGGTTGTTGAGATTAGCTACGGATTGACTTTGTAACCCACAGTTATTCATGCAATGCCATTGAAGTCACCATCTGCCTCCTTGGACCTCTTCAGGGAATGGATGGCTAGACTTTATTTGGAGACATCTTTTCAGAAGGGAGTCAGATTTGAGCCAGACAGCACTGTTTGGGAAAGGGGAGGAATAACATTTTCCCATTAATGGTCACCTGCAGCACTTGCAACATTTTGTCTTTTAATTCTGTTTGGCTTCAGCGGGAAAAAGCACTTCAAGTCAGGGAGCACGTTGTAGTTACCTCCTGGCGTTGACACTCGTAAACCTAACTCTCGGATTTTCATTGGCATGCCTGCTCTTGGTGGTATCCTGTGCCATGCAGTGCTGCTTTGCTCTTTGGACCTCAGCCCCAGTCCTTCAACCTGGACTGTGACCTTGTCTTTGAATTGTATTTGGCTTGACATCACAGACTCTGGCAGCTACCTCCCTTGGGACTTCTGCTCCTGCTCTGCCAGCTCAGTCCCGCTTGTAGTCCAGGACCCTCTGATCCTACCCTGATTGGTGATGTGACAGTGATTATTAGTTCAGGCTCAGGCGTGGACCAAAAGGGAAGAATACTGTCTCGGAGCCCAGATTGGCTCAGGGATGCTTGGAGGTGGAAGGAAGGGAGCCAGGACAGAGGGCAACATGTGCTCCGCAGCAGTCAAATGTGTGAGGAAGAGCACCTAACAAAAATGGGAGAAGAGTGCAAGCTAGAACAGGAGCCACTGGTTAACTGTGTGCCCTCAGAAAGACTAACACTTGCCTATGGACTTGTAACCCACTTGTCTGAGCTTTCTACTTCCCTGAACTGTCTTGGAAACCTACCAGGGATTGCTATTGAGTAAGTATGGACTAGATGGTACTAAAGTTAGAGTCCCCCCCTTAATATGCTGCATGGCAATTTGGTCCACATCTCTGTATAAACAGTGTTATTTTGATTTTTACAATGCTTCATTGTACAGAATGCACTGTTTATTTAGATATTTCCCTATTGACTATCATCGAAATGTTATAAACAATGTTGAGATCAGGGGCATAGTTCTTTGGCTACTTATGAGCAGCACTACTGAATAAAGAAGGCTGAGAATATAAATACCAGGATGAGTGGGTTCTATTGGCTTACTAACTGAAAGATCACGGGTTTGAATCCATTAACCACTCAATGGAGGAAAGATGAGATTGTCTATTCCCATAAAGCTTCCCATCTCAGGAGCTCTCTGGAACAGTTCTACTTGGTCCTGTAAGTCGAGTCAGAATCAACTTTATCCTATCAGATGAATCAGAATCAATTTCACAACAGTGGGGAATTTGAATGAAGGGTTGCTATGCGTCAATATAGAGAATTACAGCTGCTCAGATATTGCTCCCTCCCCCAATGTAAGATTAAAGGATAAGATACCATATATACTTGAGTATAAGCTGACCCAAATATCAGCCAAAGCACCTAATTTTACCAAAAACTGCATAAAATGTGCTGAAAAACTTGATTTATGCACAAGTATATGTGATATATAAAATAAAGGATCTTCAAAGATTAGTTATCAAGTTGTACCTTATGCACTTGTTTCTTTTTAGAAGTTGTTAACAATGCCCATTCCACAAATGAGGAAACAAGTTGAAGAGTACATGCCAGAGAACATGATGAACAGTACCAATATTATTATTTGATGCGCCGTCTTCTTCCTTCAGTCCTAGGGATTACTTTACTCTAGGGTTTTTATGGGAGGAGAAAATAGAATGCATGGCTAATTGCTCCTGTGAACAACTGTCTCCTTTGCTATGAGATCAGAAGAATGAGATGGTGCTCTTCTATGTTTTCATATGATTCTATATAGAAGAATCAAAAGCATAAGGGAGAAATGCAAAATAGAATTTAAAATTCTCACAGAATCCAAGCTTTCTGGAATTCCTGGGGTAAGATAATCTCCCAAAGCTAGTGACTGGGGATAATCTTTAAACCTTAAAACAAGTCACGAATATCCCCAAGGTCTTCTTGAAACCAACAACTAGCTTGGCTTATCTAGTAAAGATGCCAACATGGAGCACTCTGCTCTTTTAGGAACTATTTCTACATGGAATCAAATTGACAACAGAAACTCTAACAATTAGGGAGGAAACTTAGGCAGCTGTGAGTTTATGCCAAATAGGAGGAGTAACTTGGAAAAGAAGAATGAGAAGGTTCCTGCCACATGAAGAAATGGACACCACTGAAATTGTAGGTGGAGAAATGGCTAAGCTGCTATACACTCTGCTGTGCATAGTATCCCAAATAACAATAAGTAGCATACTATTTAAAAATGCACAGAGTATTTTCATATAAAATGGATGGAATATCAGAGAGAAAAATGCCTTTATATAAAATCCTCTTGAAGTACATCCATCAGGCAGCTCTTGTGGATACTCTAGAAAGAATGCCCACGTTCATTTACCCTTACGCTGTATGTGTGTCATAGGAAATGTGTAAGTTTGTGTGGACGAGAGAAACAAATTCATAGAACTTCATATGTGTGTAAGAGAGTTTTATATAAAGGGTAATTGTACATTAAGAAATCATTTCAACCCAGTCCAGTCCAAGCCCATAAGTCCGATACTAGCTCATATGTCTATACCAATCAGATTCACGAAACACATGCAGTGGTGTTGAGTGCAGTATGATCACAGGCCAATGGGTAGAAAGTCTTTGGATCCAGTGGATCTCAGCACTGGCAAGGGTCTCTATGTGAATTCTCCATATCCATGGTAGATCTGTGTAGCTTCTTCTCAGGGATGTCTCACAGGAAGTCAGTCTTGTCAGTAAGAGACTCCAAGGGTAGAGAGAGAGTGTGTTTTCTGCCTCTAAGGAGGAATTATCAGCATTTTCCCAGAATCCCCAGGGGAAAGCCATATCCACTTAGAGGCCTCATTAACTATGTCCTGGTTGACAGGTTAGAGTCCACCCTTTCTCTCCCAATCCTCAAATTAGTACCATATTATGTAACTACCACAGGAAGCAAATATTTTGGTCTCATTAGGCATCAGCTTCATTCTCAGTAAAACAAGAATAATAATTCTAATCTTTTTTTCTAACCCTAACCAATAATACTAATCTTATAGAGTTGTTAGGATTTGAGACAATGTATTTCTAGTATCTGTTTAATAGAAACTTCTCAGTAGCTTCCTTCTTGTTCTTACTGTCATTACAGGATACATAGGAAAGAAAATAAATGCTCTGTATACTGTGATTTGATAAAGCAGAGAACTCATCTTTTCCCAATATTTATTCATGAGTTTTTAGAATATAGTTTAATAGTTAAATTCATTCAGTATATTGATGTTATTTGCCCTAAGATATATTTAAAGAAATTAACATCAAAAGCTCATTGATATAAACAAGCATTGAAACTTCCTTAAAGAAGTGGTTTTTCTTTCATGTTAAAACTAAATGTCCTTCAAGACCAAATAGCGCAATATGTCTGTAAGGGTCAAGAATAGTTAATACCATGACAGTTGAGAAAGAAATTGCTTTGGAGAAAAGTAAGAACATAATGCACTTAAAGATTTTATTTTTAAAAGCCCTCTAAATTTCTGTTTGCTTATCAGAGGAAAAGAAAACAATGATCCATTTTTAAAAGTTTTGCCAAATATAAAGTATTTCTGCCTCTGATTTCCTGTGGCTGTTTTGCCACAAGGCACAGGTCAGACATGACTGCACCTTCTGACTTCCTTTCAGTTCTGTTGTCAGGATTCAATCTTATCCTGAGACTCTTGTCCTGGCCTCTGCCCTGCTCCTGTGTAGTCATTTTTAAGTGGGGTGCCTCTGGGAAATCAGTTGAGGGAATTTGATCTGCTGCCCCTTGAAGCTGCAGCTGAGTGCTTTCAGAGAGATTTATGGTGGAGTGACATGGCCTTTGGGAATGTATTGGCAGCCCTAAGAGAGCTTTGTAACATTGTCTGGGTAGGGCAGAGGCTAGGCTAAGAAACTAAAGGCCAGAGAGAGGCCAGTCCATAAGCTGGGCAGAGAAGCAACTGTTTTATCTGAACAACTATAGCCTGAACATTTCTCACCTGAGTTGTTAATTTCTCTAACAAGCCTGACTGGGAGCATCAAGTATGAGCTATTGAAATGGATTATTGAGTTCAGCAGAAATGGAGAGAGGCGGGAAAATAGAGTGGCATAGGAGGGATGGTTGGTGTCAGAATAAGGTTAAAAGGGATGTGGAGGCATGTCTGACTTCTACCTTGTGGTAATAGACCTTGGGTGCCGGAGGAGGTCAGATATGAACCCTGTTATTTCTTTCTATACACAAACACAATTTATTATAGGTCTCGGTTTCTGATCTGGTGTCCCTAGGGCCAAATGTGCTTCAGAATTCAGATTTTATTAAATTGGTGAAGTGTACAACATCATATTTGTGTAAATAATGTCTTTAGCAGTCGTGGAGACAGTACCCTTTAATTCAGTTTAATGCTGTTTCTGAAGCAAAATGCATGAATCTTCCTTTTAATTGGAATAAATATTAGCTATGAATACCTTCAAGTCAGTTCAGGGTAGGTTTTCTCACAAGTAATTTCAGGTCAAGTCGGATCTGGCATTTGCCGAAAAACTTTTGGGGGAGTAAACCTGAATTTTCCTCTCCTATGTTAAGGGTGTCAACAGGAAGGCAATGTGGGGTGTTATGAAAACAATCTATTCTGAACTCAATCAGTCCTGAATTCCTCACCTACCATGTACAACTTGGATGGCATTGTGCAAATTACCTGACCTCTGTAAGCCTCTGTTTCCTCTTCCAAAAATTTCAGGAAAGAATGCTTTCCTTGTGCAAGTGTGAAGAGGGTTAGTAATAAAGTAGACCAAGTGTCTGGAGGGCCTTGCACTCCTGTGGTAGAGTTCTTGTCCTCTCTGTAGGAATCCCAAGTTCAGTTCCCAACTAATGTACCTTTTGTGCAGCTAAGGCCCCTCTCATCGGTGAGTTAGTCTGATAGTTGAACAGATTTCAATGATATTTCCAGTTTAAGAAGAACCAAATTATCACAAATCAGCCCATGAGACCTACAGATCACACAGATCTTATCTGCGATCAGGAATGAGGAACATTTGTTCTGTTGTCCATGGTGTCGGCATCAGTCCATGGCACCTGACAACAGCCACATGCCAACATGACCGGCTAGCACATTAATGGCCAAGTACTTTCATTGCTCACAGGAGGTGGTGGTTAGTGAATTGGAATTGCTTTTTGTTGCTGTTTTTCCCCTTGTAGAATTTAAAGGTAGTAGGAGAAAGAGATAGGATTTTTTATAGGAATCTTAGGAAACTTCTTAAAGAAAAGAAGACTCAAATCTAAAACTTACTGGCATTTAAATATATCAAAACATGTAGAAAGGACCATCTTGATTGAAACTTACCTTCTAGGAGGCTCAGAGTTTCTGAACTGAAATCCACAGGAGGACAGAAAGAACTGAGACAGTGGTCTGATCCCAAATCCAACCTGAAAGAGAAAAGAGGAACAGACATCTGAGCCTGAGAAACTGGAACAAGGAGCCTATGTCTCCCATATCTTGAGGTCAGTCCTTGAGAACAACTATGAGAATTTAAGAGGATAATTGAAAAAGAATTGTCAGTAGGTTTCCAGTTCTTCTTTATTTTTCTTTTGCATCACTGCCCTGGTGGGAGTAGGAAGACCACCCTTATTCCTGAAGAGCTGCTGCTGGATTTGAACCATCAACCCTGTGACCCACGGTCCTGCACTCAACCACTGCACCACCAGGGCTCAACTAGGCTTCCCATTCTTATATATACAGGTTTGTTCCAAACAAATCGAGTTTAAATATGTTTCTGTCATCAGTTCATGGTTGTAGGCAAATCCTCTCAGTAAGATATATGGGGTACCCATAAAAACCAGATTTTTTTCAAAGCCCTGTATTAAAATCTTTCTTTAACAAAACAACACTATCACCTTTAAAGTACCCTCTATTGCACTTAATATATTTGTCAAATTTGCAGTTTCATTCTTAGAAACATTTTTCAAATTCATCTGTTTGGACAGCACCTACCTTGTTTTTTTCGTCACCGATTCTATGTCATCAAGCCACTATCCTTTCATGATCCTCTTCATTTGCAAAAACAAAAAGAAGTATTGTGAGTAAAGTGTGTGGGATAAGAGGCATTATGTTTTTTTGTGGCAAAATCGGTCCCCTGTCTGCCACAAATCAGGCCTTTTTTGGTTATATACCATGACACCATCTTTTCAGAACCTCTAAATAGAAAACTTTATTAACAATCTGACCTGGTAGAACAAACTCCAAATGCACTACCCCCCACACATCTAAAAAAACAAATGGGCACTGTCTTGATCATTGATTTCACTTGACGAGATTTTGGGGGGCAAGGTGATGATGCTGTCTTCCACTGGCTTGATTGGCCAGAAGACTAGCACCATGTCTCATTACCAGGAATGACTTTGGAGAAAAAGTCTGGGTCACTTCAGAGCTTTTCTGTCGAAGCACGGCAGAGTTCCACTCACTGCTCTTTTTCCTGGTTGGTCAGAACCTGCGGCACTGATTTTACAGCTGTCCTTCTCATTCACAAATCATCTGTTAAAATTTGCTGAACTGATGAGCTTCAAGATAGTACAGATAATTTCCTTGCCTCTTCAATTGTCCATCATCAGTCTTTGAGCATAAGTGCCTGAATTTTGTCTGATTTGGTCACCCATCCAGGAAATTCAGACATTCAGAACGAGATTCGTCATCAATCGACATTTCACCTTTTTTGAAATAAGAAAACCACTCGTACACCTGGCGTTTTTCCCATAGTGTGGTCCCTGTAAGTTGTGTTCAACATCACAAGTTTCTGCATCATTTTTCCTGAGTAGAAATCAAAATTTCACAGCCACATGCTGTTCTCTTGAATTAGTGGTTCTCAGCCTTACTAATGCTGCAACCCTTTAATACAGTTCCTCATGTTGTGGTGACCCCCAAATAAAATTATTTTGGTCGCTACTTCATAATTGCAATTTTGCCACTGCTATGAATTACAATGCAAATATCTTATGTTTAAGATATATTTTCATTGTTACAAATTGAATACAATTTGTTTTCTGAAGGGCTTAGGTGACCCCTGTGAAAGGGCTGTTCAACCTCCAAAGGGGTCATGACCTACAGGTTGAGAATTGCTATCTTATATGGACCATCACAAAAAATGAAGTTGCAGTGCAACTGTTTCTACAAAAAAATTCACTGTGATCAAAGAGAAACTTTCCAGACAACGTCACTGGGTGCACTAATGCAGAGCAAGATGTGGGATGCTTGCCTAGAGGGAAAGCTCTGTCCTTTTGAGAGCTCTAACTTTTTTTTTCTTCAGGGGGGTGTGCCAGGGTTCCCCCTTTGTATATCTTAGACTCATTAGGGTGCCTTTATAAAAAGGTCCAATCAAAACAGTTACTTCTTAGTGGATCTGCTAGGCCAGATAAACTGAAGACAGAGAGGTCAGCTCGAAAAGCTATGGGGCCTGTTTGGAGGAAGTCTGTTGATGTGGATTTTCTTAAAGGACGCAAGATGATGACCATAGTTGCTCATTATGAAGACCTTTCAAGAACACTGAAAATTGCACTGGTGAGAAAAAGGTCATGGAAATTGTGCTGAGGACTTGTTTCCCATGGTGACAATACACCTGCTCATTCTTTCGGGGTAGCAAGGACTGTGTTTTGAGAATTTTGTTCAGGTCTTCTGCCCCATTTGCATTCTTGGCCTGGTATTTTCTCTGAAGATTTGATTTTGCTTCCTAAATTCTAATAATATTTAAAGGAATATGATCTGAGTCTGTTAAGGATTCCCAAACTGCCGCTTTGATGTGGTTTCAATCAAAGTGCACAGAGTTCCCTGGAGAAGGGTCAGAGAAGACACACTGCCTTGAGCAGTGTGTCGATGGAGATGGAGGCAGGTTGAGAAACAGCAGCTCCATATTTTTATATTTTTGCATAATAAAAGGTTGTTATGATTTGCAACAATGGTTTTCGGATATCTCCTTGTAAATTTTTTATTCCTATGTTGCTCAGATTTGAATGTTGACTGTGACGAGCAGTTCTATGACACCATTGATAAAACTCATAGACTTCATTGATCTTTAAACTTAATTGCTTACTTATGCAATTGGGGACTCACAATAAAAAATTAGACAGTAAATTAATAATTTAAAAATGGTGATAAGCCCTCGAGAGGAATAAGCTAGAAGGGAAGAACTAAGTAGTTTACTGTTGTTGGCTGTCAAGCAGATTCTGACCCGGGATGAGTGAAGGTATGTCAGAGAAGTGCTTTCCTGAAAGTCTGCTGTAGTTGATTTCTAAGAAGCAGATCACCAGGCCTTTCTGAGCAGCTTGTGTTTCCCAGTCCAGTGCTTTTGTCACTGTACCACCCAGGGAATTAGAGAAGACACTCTCTTAAAAAGTAATTGATCTTTGAAGGTCCTAGTGTGCACAGAGGAAGCTGGGAGGAGAAGAGATGGGGGTGGCAGTGGCGGAGGTTCTTGAGCTGTTTCTTTTGCTTGGAACACTGCTCCCAAAAGTGTCAGATGACCCTATCTTTCTCATCATTCAGATTTCAAATTCAGTGCCATCTCCTCAGAAGGCCTCCCTGCCCTCGCTAACCTTAATCTACTCACTGTTGCCAGGCACTTTCTATGTCTGATTTATTTCTTCAAAGCTTTTATCACTATCTAAAATTACCTTGTTTATTTTTGCATTTGTTGATTGAGAGTTCTTTAGAATGAGAGCTTCTTGAGATCCCTGAGCCTCTTGTTCAGTTTAAAAAGGTGTCTAAATATTGTTGATAGAATTCTGGGAAGAGACAAGGCAACGACCTGAAGGTGGAAAAGAACTTGGTCTATTCTATGAGATGAGATGAAATCAGGTCTGTGAATTTTAGGTTAGAGAGTCACACTAATGACCTGATGAGTCCTGTTATTTAGTATTCATCTTGTGAGGCAGTGCCCTCTTACACCGGGTCTGGGACTTTCTTTGACTGATTGGGCATAGGTAAACATACCATAGGCAAAGTTCAAAAAAATTATAAAGACATATTTTTTAAGTCTTAAATAGCACAAGGAAAAGACAAAGACAGTTCATCTGGATGTGGGAGACCATTGGCATGGGGCCATCTTGGTATTCAAAAATATATAGAGACAAGGTTGCTGAAACAGGACATGAACCTACAAAGGGAATTGTCATGAAAGCATGATTGGCGGAAGATCAATACATTACAGCTCCAACGGGACTACAGGAGAAGAAATGAAACCATGACTGTGATTTGTCCAAAATTGTAGATAGAAGAGCTTACAAGATTAGTCCAGGGGTTCTTCAACGCAGGGTAGCTAAGACGTGGCTCATGACCACAGAACTCTGTTAGCTCAGTTTCCATTGGCAGCACACCCAGCTAAGTCCGTAAGGGCTATGTTGTCCCTCCTTTGATGGCTAGGTACGTGGTAGTAATTCATTTTCAAACGCGCTCTGCCAGGCAGCAGTTAGATTTGCACTTGTTTAGAACAAGGGTCAGCCGTGGGAGAAAGCTCCGCCGGATCTTGCCTCCCTGAAAATAAACAACAACTTGTAGGGTAAAATCTGGCCATGACAACTGCCCAACTGAACTCAGCTCCCAGCCTCTCTTCTACTTCTCTCACTTACTGCTTTAGTCTTTTACATCTCAAAGACGATTGATTTAAGATGCATCCTACTTCATAAAGTTCACCTCGTTTGCATAATAAAGAAACCCATTTTCAAATAGAATTACAGCACATATTTGGGGGAGGCGTGCAGAATTCAATTCATAACAAGGGTCCAGGTGATAAATCGCAACAGCTTGGACGGCGTTCAGGTCATGAATCCCGAGAATACACGGGGCCATCATGGAAACAGCAAGGACTGATGGAAGTGAAGGGTGTCTCCGTACGGTGACGCTGTTCAAGGCACACGAGCCACCTCCTTGCCGCAAAGGGTACCTGCAGCCTACACAGTGCCTCTTTCAAGTGGCACTTGAGACAGAGTGTCTTCATTGGAACCAGACAGAACCACCTGAGCCGACTCATTTCTGAGCATAGGAATCATCCTAAATAATTCAAGAATGAACTGGGGTGAGAATTTTACTGGGGTGGGAGAAAGCTGAAATATGTACCAGCAGATCAGATCAAGGGATCGCTTGCATTTGTAGGTAAGTGGGTAAAGGCTGGGTAGATTTAAGTTATCCTTAAAAGCAGAGCTATCTGGAATAGCTAACAGTAGTAAATAGAAGGGGCAGCCAGATGCCAGGAACCTTGGTGGGTGTGGTAGTTACATAATTTCACACACACACACACACACACACACACATACACATATACACGTATATGTAAGGGTGGAAGTTAGTCAGTCAATCAGGTCACAGCCTAATGGTGCCTCCTTGTGAGCCTGGCTGGCTCATAAGGAGAGCCCTGGGAACCTCCCCCACGCTCTCTGCCTTCACCTTCCTGCTGGCTGTCCCTGATTGCCGTGGGAACCACATGCCTTTGCACCCTCTGGTCTGTGACCTTCCTGCATTGTGCATCATTGCATGTGGCTGCGTGAGTCTGACGAGGCACCTATGGACTTGATCTGGACTGGGCTGAGATGTTTGCTTAGTATATAATTACTTCTGGTTATAAAACTTTCTCTTACACAGATATGAGTGTCACTCAATGGAATTGTTTATTCAAAGTGGCCTACCACAGTGCGTTATGTGTTGGACTGCTAATTCAAAGGTCATTCATTTGAACCCAGCAGACACTCCTTGGGAGAAAGATGAAGTTTCTGTTCTCCTGAAGAGTCGCAGCCTCAGAAACCTCTACAGGCCATTCTCCTCTCACCTACAGGGTTGCCACGAGTCAGAATTGACCCATTGACAATGAATTTGGTTTTTTCTTTTTGGTCAAATGCAAGAGATGATATCAGAGCCTTTTACAGATTCTTATTGGTGCAGAGATGTTGAAAGCAGAAAGAGATTGGGACTGAAAGCAGAAGAAAGGCTGGGATAGGGACAGGAGGCAGGTTGAAAGACAAAGCTGTAGGAGTTATTTTGCATATCCTGCCACCGGTGCCAGGAAAGATGCTTGAAATGGTACTTCAGACCTGGAAATGGCAGTTAAAGCAAAGGCCCTTTTGACTGAGGCCATTGGTCACATATACTCTGTCAGAGTACTGGCCTAACATACTCTGGGACATGTAAATGTTTCTGCACATTGAGTCTGTGTGTTGATACAGCAGATTCAAAACCCAAATATCAATACTGTACACAATATACCAGTAATGCCAATAAGCCCTTAGGAGGAAAAGTGAGCATGTACTGTTACTCCCCCGGAAGGCGTTTTCTGGTGGTAGCATTTGGTTTAGGAGAAGAAATTAAAAAGCAAAACTCGAGAAAAAAAATGAAGGACAGGCCAAATCCCATTAAATCCTTGTCAGTCAGTCTTCATGGTCCTTTTACTGTGCATTCTTCCAGAAAGATTTTTAAAAAATGAAATATTGCAGTCTCTACTTTTATTTGGCTAGAAGTTTTATCTAATGCTTCATGTATTAAATAGAAAACTACACTAACCAAACTTTATAGGAAAATGAAACACCAATATTTCCTGAAAATAGATATACCTGTGCTTGAATGTCACTACTGACCTTTTCTTATCAGCCCACAGGGTGAAAATTAAATATCAAAATTGACTTACATACCTAACATTAAAGCTTTATAAAGACTTTACAGAGAAACTACCAAACTCCACACATTCAAGATATAACTCATCTCACACCTCTCAAAGCTACTCAACTTCACAACATTGGTGGGACTGACTGCACACAGTCCCACCATCTACCTATTCTTGGAGGGAGAAATCTGAGGGTTTCTTTATGTATCTTCTTTCACAAAACCCACATATTAGATCATCAGCATTTCATAGTTTCCTCTTTTAAATATAATTAATCCACTTTCCCCTACTCTCCTACTATTTCGTTTCTGCAGAACAGTCCAGCCCTGGATAGTTCATATACTTGGAGATGATGTTGGTCAGACAAGGGGTAAGTGATCTTTGCAAAAATACACAAGATTCCCGTGCCCCCTGCATTCCACCCCTGAGAAAAGGAGAGTTCGCCTTAGAGGTGGATGTGACGGATGCCAGTACCATTCTGAGGCTTAGGTCACTGGTGCTGGGGAACTGTTGTTGCTTGTTGCCCTTGAGTGGGTACTGACACGCAGTGACTCTAGGTACAGCAGAAGAAACACTGTTTGTTTGTGCACCATCTTCATAATTGTTGTGTTTGAGCCCATTGTCACAGTCACTGTGTCAATCCATCTTGTCAAGGGTCTTTCTTCTTTACGCTTTTTCTACTTCAATAAGCATAATGGCCCCATTCAAGGACTGATTTCTCCTGACAACGTGCTCAAGGTATGTGAGACAAAGTCTGACTCTCCTTGTTTTAAGGTCTAAACTTCCTAGACCCAGCTGCTTGATCGGTGGCACTTTCAATTGATTCACCATTGGTGGTGGCAACTGGCTACTTATTGAAGAAACTAATTTGGGGACCTTCTAACTCCCATCAATTATGATTATATGAGTTCATAATCAATGACCACCAAATTCTTCAGAAGGCAAACACTCTGTATCTCAAATGTATTTTTTAAAGGTGACGAAGCAGAAATGAAGAGGCAGCATGTATGCAGCATTTAGCACAATGTCTTAAATGCACCACAGTTCATGCTGTGGAAGTTACATTTGAATTCCGCTTAACTCATTCTTTTCGGGATCCGTGTTTTTAGAATTGCTACCCAACGACTCTCATACCAAAGTCTGTGTTGATCAAGAAGCTTGCTGTTTTCAATATTAATTTTATTTTATTGGGGGATCTTATAGCTCTTATCACAATCCATACATATATCCATTGTGTCAAACACATCTATACATATATTGTCATCTTTTTCTTTTTTGACAAAATATTGTATTGGGGGCTCATACAACTCTTATCACAATCCACCCATTCATCCATTGTGCCGAGCACTTTTGGTGCCCTCATCATTTACAAAATATTTTCTTTCTACTTGAGCTCTTGATATCAACTCCTCATTTTCCCCCTCCCTCCCTCTCTCTTCCTCCTTCCCTCCTCCCTCATGAATCCTTGATAATTCATAAATCATTATTATTCTGTCATATCTTACACTGCCTGATGTCTCCCTTCTTTTACAGGCTGGCTTTTACAGAGTGGCCAATCCATAGTTTCATGGTCCAGAGTTTACCCAAGAGACATGTTTTCTTGGGGGTGTTATCACATTAGTTCCAATGCATGGTGACCATCCGTGAGAGAGTGGGGCTGACTGTCCCATAGGCTTGTCCAGGCTTGTAATCTTTACAGAAAGAGACCCGATGGCACTTGGTTTCTAACTGAAAAGTCAGAAGATTGAATGCAGTAGCTGTTCTGTAGGAGAAAGAAGCAATAGCTGCTTCTGTAAAAACGCATGTCCTTGCAAGTCCTAAAGGAAAGTTCTCTGTACTGTAGGGTCATTATGGGTTGAAATTTGACTCAAAGGTAACGGATTCATTCTGTTCTTGAGGGGTGAGGTAGGATGGGAACTCAAGTATCTTTATGAGAAGAAATCTCAAGGTCTTTTCATCCAGAGAGACCCACAGGTTCTAACTGCAGCTGAAGGGCTAGCAGTAAGTGATTCAAAGCGGTCTGCATGGTGCAAGGTGACTTCAAAAAAGTTTATGGGAAAATTGAGTGAAAAGGTCATGAGATTCTGACCCCTCCCTCATCTCTTTGAATATCCCTTCTGTTGTTCACGTCCAGTTGCTTGTGCAAGTTAGCAACACTTAATGACTTGAAAAACCCACCCACCTTTTCTCCTTAACAGTCCTGCAAGTCAGAAGTTTCAAATAAGTTTTTAGAGAAAAAAAACCCAAGGTTTTTCAGACCTGCATTCTAGTGATCTCACCTTTCCCAGCGTCTAGAAACTGCCTTCACTCCTTGGCTGATGGGTCGCTCTAAATCTCATCTGCTTTCCCTCAATCTCTCTGCCTTTCCCTTCCAAGGATTCCTGTGGCCATATCAGGCCCACCCCAAGCACCCAATACCAACATTGTATCTCATGATCCTTAATGTCATCCCATCTGAAAAACTAATGTGCGTTTTCACCACTTCTGTGACTGAGGGTGCAGAGGACCAGGAATCCTGTAGCAGAGAGCAGCAGGCAGTTGTGCCGGGACGAACTGGTGGTGATGGAGGCGGCTAGTAGTGATGGATGAACAATTGGTGAAGACATTGAAGATCCAACAGGAGAAAAGAGATGAGCTTTAGTGGGGGCCCTGGTTGGAATGATTAGAGAGAGTAATGCAGGGAAGCGATTGGAAAAAGATGCTGGGATCTTGCTCTCTAATATGCATATTTTTTGGGGGTGGAGGATGAGAAGTTTTATTTCAAGCATGGCTGCCATGACATATTCTTAGCTATGAACAAACACCCCCTCATTTCTGGAGAACGTGCCAGAATCTTAGCACACCATTTTCAGGAAAGAGATACCATCTCTTTACCTAAGATTTCATCTAATTTTAGTACCAGACACCTGAAACCACCTAACGGGAGAATAAATAAATTTCAATTTTTAATAGATCATAAATTGTGACAGACTGAGAGTATCGAATTAGCCTGAGCACTACTCACAAGTCAGTGCCAGCAAGGGGCCTGTGGAGAGAGGTGCAGGGGAGGGATGGGGTTGGATGTGGATATTCCCGGTCTGCTCTTAGTAGTGGCAGCAACAGCTGCTACTTGGCTCTGAGGGTTTTGCTCTCTTGCTGTGGCCGAGTGATGGGAGAGAAAAGCTCCAATGAAAGGATTCAAGACGAGATGGGGTGGGCGGTCAGTGGTCAGAGAGGACAGAGACTGAGCAGATCCAGGCCTAGGGTGTGCTGTTAAGCTCTATGAAGCTAGAGGATTCGCTGGCTTATCATCCATTTTGAACTCGTTGGGCTCTCACTGCTGAGTTAGAGTATCTGCTGGAGGGAGCAGATTATACCAGTTACAGGAGAGGATGGCATCTACGTTCCAGAAACACAGAGTTGTGTGGGGAGTAAGCTTACAGGCGCCTCATTTCAGCACAGTCTGAAAAAAGTACAAGCACATACATCTAAAAGCAGATCGTTTTGATGCTACCCCAGTGAGCAAGGAAAGGTGAGATAAAATGCTTCCGATGCTTTGCCTGACAACCTAAGAACATGCACCCTGCTTGGTTGCTGTCTACGGCCTCTCTAATATTACATAGTAAAATAAATTCTCACATTGTGGACAGGGCAAGTCAAGTAGGTTCTTCATGCTGTCCACACATGGGACGGTTACTTTAAAGGGAATTTTTGGAAGAATTGGTAAATCACTTAATACATTTCCTCATCTTTTTCTAAATGAATATACCAATCGCTTCTCAGCCTTTTGGCTAAGATCAAGTATAATAAATATACCACAGCTTGCTCTACTTTGAATGCAATTTTAAAATCATTTTCTTGTCTCTGCAAGATAGCCTGGCCTTGCTGATTTACTTGTAAGTCCTTGGAGAACCTCTTTTGTCCTAATTGCTGAGCACACAGATGAGGAACACTCAAGATTTGGAGCAGATGCCCATCAGAGGGCACAGTCATTGTGTTAGTCCGGGTAGGCTAGAGGAACAAATTTCATAGACACGCATATAGATATAAGGAAAAGGTTTATATACAAGAGGAACAGGACATTGAGCCCAGCCCAGTTCAAAGTCATAAGTCTGATATTAACCCATATGCCTGAAATCAGTCTATAAAGTCTCCTTCTGACTCACGAAGTCACAGGTAAGTGGGTGCAGAATCCCGCTGCTGGTAGGGTTCTCCACATGGCTCCTTGCTTCCAGGGCTCAGGGTCCATAAACAACAGAAGCAACTCATCCTGGCAGAGGTCTCCATGTGGCCGCCCCAGCTTCAGAGGTCTGGCTCCATCAGGGCAAAGCCGTGTGGTCTCACTGCCGGCTCCTCCAGCTTCTCGGATGCTGCCATCTTGTCTTGTCCATGATTCATTGTCTCTGAGACTAGCTCCCAACAACTAGGAAAGATAGCTTTTCATCATCACGAAGGAAATATCGCGAGATTTCCCAGCAGTCTCAGGAGAAGGTCATGCCCACATAGAGGCCTCATTGGCTACTCAAGGGCTATCTCCAGATTAACAGGCTAGCCTCCACCCCTACATTTCAATCATAAATTTAACATAAGCCCATGACTGTCACAGTCATGGACATCCCCTGTAACCTCTAACACTTGACCAAGGTCCTGTTGGTGAGATTAAGTCCAGAGAATAAGCAAAGCCTGGAGTGTGTGTGGGCAGAGTGTTTTAAAATTCAAAAGACTTAAGAAAAAAAAATAGGAGTTGCTGAATGGTGCAGATATTTAATATATCCAGCTGCTATCCAAAAGGAGGCTTGAGTTCACTCAGAATCACCTCAGCAAGCAGGCTGGAGATGCTCTTCTGAACAAGTGGCCCTCGAAGACCTGATGGCGCCCAACTCTCCACGGAGATACAGGCTTCACCAGGAGTCAAAGTCAACTCCAGGGTCATTGTTCTTTTTAAAGGATGACAGGAGGAATGGGAGTGGGCAACCTGTTTATACAAAGCTGGGTGCAGGGTCCACACCTGGTTCTAGCCGGGGGACTCGAGAGCCTCGGGAGTCTTGACTGCTGCGTGAGCCCTGGTGGGGAAGTTGCATAATTTTATGTCAAACTCAAGAGATCGATAAAAGTGTAAGGGTAGTATTCAGCCTGTCAATCAGGTCACAACCTGAGGGCCTGGCTCTCTCATAAGGAGGGCCTGAGAACTTCCCCAGGTCTTTGCTTTTACCTGCCTTCCCTCTCCAGCTTGCTGGCCACCCCGAGAGCTGCCGGAGTCCTGCCATTGTCCACCCACCTTGGATCTGCATGACTCTGCACTCATTGACCTGTCATCTTCCTGCGTTCTCCCTCATGGCATGTGGCCGCGTGCATCTAAGGACGGATTTACTGGGCTAGTACTGGATTTATGGACTTGAGCTGCACGAGGCTGGCATGCTTTCTTGATTTGTAATGAGGCCTTGATAGAAAGCTCTTTCTTACAGAGACGAGTGTCACTGGATCTGTTTCTCTAGTCAATCCGGCCTAACATTCCTGGTGATGAACACCGAGTCCCCACGTACATCTTAGAGAAAAGCTGCCTCTTCGGTTTCCCGCAGACAGCCTGTTTTTTGGGGATGATGCTAGCAGCTCTGCAGAGGCACAGCGGCTGACCTTGACTGAGAGCAGAGGGCGGTTCACACACATGGCTGAAAAGAGGAGAACCAGTCCATGCTTCTCTCACTTGGAACATCAACAAGTCAGGCTATCCCTTCTGCCTCTATGAAGCTTTGAAGGTTCATTGCCCACAGATTTACTAACTGTCAATGAATGCATGAAAAGCAATGGGCCCCTTTGTAGGGAAGTGCAAATCAAACCAGGAGAGGGGTGGGATGGGGTGGAAATAAAACCAGAAGATTAGTCATTGGTACATGATAGTGCTTATTTGAATTAAAAAACAGACACAGGTGGGGTGGGGTGGTGGACAGACCCAGAGTTCCTTCTAGGTGACTTTTAAAAAAAGAAGAAAAAAGAGTATTTTGAAATAGATATACGCAGATGCTGATCGAGTGGAAATTGTAGAATACCCTATAAAGGAAGGAATAAGATAATAATTCTAGGCTGTGTTTGAAATATTGGTCTGGGGTAAAGAGTGTTTTGCAGAACAGCTCCCCGCTCCCCCCCAAACTCTCAAACTCACTGCCATCACGAGTTGCTGCCAACTCCCAGAAAGCTTCTAGCACAGGGTTAATGGCCCGGGTGAGTTTCTCAGCTTGCAACTCTTTAAGACTTGTCCTTCTGAAGGCCAGCAGCTGGCGGTTTCAAATCACTGACCTTGTGGACCACCACCTTGTGTGACCACGACACCCCCAGGGCCATGCAGAAAACAGCAAAATAGAATTGATCTTTTTTGTTTTTTTTGGGGGGGGGCATCACTGCCCTCTGGTGGTGGGAGTAGGAGGCCCAGCCTTTGCTCTTGTGGAGCTGGTATTGAACCTCCACCCAGTGGGCCGCAGTCCCGCGCACAGCCACTATGCCACCGGGGCTCAGCCCTAGAATTGATATTTATCTATCTATCTATCTATTTATTTATCTATCTATCTATCTATCTATCTATCTATCTATCTATCTATTTGGCATCATTGCCCTGGTGGTGGGAGTAGGAGGCTCAGCCTTTGCTCCGTGGAGCTGGAATCGAACCTCCATCCCAGTGGGCCGCAGTCCCGCGCACAGCCACTGGGGCTCAGCCCCTAGAATTGATTTTTAATATAAGCCTTTTCTTTTCTTTTCCGGGCATATGCGTATGCATTCACTGACAAGACGGCGGGAGCATAAACATCAATCTGGTAACATCTGTCGCCTTGGAGGAATAGGATTGTAAGGGAATGGGAATTAAAGAGATGATCGGTTTTTCCTTGAGATACTTCTGTATCTCTGTATTGCTCAATGTTTACTGCGAATACGTACAAAGGAGCCATGGGTGGCACTGAGGGAGCAGGGCTTGAACTGCTAACCAAATGGTCGGCTCAGAACCGCCAGCCTCTCTGTGGGGGGAAATGAGGCTACACTCTCTCGCTCTCTCACAGTCTGGCAGTCTTGGAAACACTGCAGAGGGTCAGATGCAATGGCAGTGAGTACGATCAGCTACTATTTTTGTACTAAAACATAAATTGTTAACTTTTTCCTAAAAAGTTCCATATTAAACATTAAAACATTTTCTTGAGTTTCTAAGGTTAAGGTGACCAGATGTCCCACAATTTAACAATTTAATAACATCCTGTGGCATTTTGAAACTAAAATAAATATAATACAATACTATTTTTGCATTCTATGAATCGCTCCTTATAGACCAAATTTTTTAATCAAGAAGTCCCCCCTCCCCGCTGTCAATGGTGTCCTGCTTAAAATCTGGCCCCTTTATCAGAGACTCATCATGTTGTCCTGTCAATATGGTTGCTATACCCTCTTTTGTTATATTTTATTGCTTTACAAAATAGGACATGTCCTAACTGGAAGAACACATGAAAGTTACTTTGTGTGATTTATATGACAATTATATTCCTACAAACAAAATCTTGCTTAAATTTTAAAAAGAGAGAAAAGAAGTAAACCCACTCACTTCAACGACCTAAGCAGGGAAGACATGACCATGCAGGGAGTGGAAAAGGAAAAGTGCATAGTAGGGTATCCTAAGCTCTGAAGCACATGCTTCTCATGAACCAGTGGCTCAAACACTCACAAATCTTTAGGAAGAAGTAGTGAGATTTTTAGATTTATGAATGGAAATAAAGCAAGATGTACAAGAGAGAGTTGAGGCAGGGTGGAGAGAATATGCATCTATTTATATGAATTTTGATGTGTTATGTAAAAGCCAAGCAGGACAGTTTAAGAAACTCGAGATTATCACTTGAGTGGTATTAGGCTATCTATGCTGTGGCAAACTTTATATATGCTATAAAACAAAAGCATTGAAGAATGCAGTAGGATGCCTGCAGAATAGAACAACGTTGATATATTATCAATCCAGTACATTGTTCACATCTAAACCTTGTCTATTTTGTCTTCATTGTTGGCAAGAAGACACAACCTATGTACTTTTTCAGCTCACTATTCATATTAAGAAGAGATATAAATGGGGTATTAGAATAAAAGAGAAGGCAGAATATTTATGAGTTTCAATTGTAATAAAAATAACCTTGTCATTTCAGTTGTGGTACATATTGTTGTAAGCATATGGAAGGGTACTTCACATTTTGTAGTAACTTCTACAAACATAAACACCTTTGGGGTGATCATGCTTCATTTTAATTGAGACAGTTGACTCCTGGAGTATGCTCTTTTAAGTTTCCCTATATCTATATGTAAGACTCATTCTTCATTTCTTTTAACATTCTTCCTTTAGTTTTGGAAAATAATATGTGCTAAAAAATAGAGACAATTCCAGAGAAATGCCATCTTGAGCTACTTTGGGGTGGGGCAGTATCCCTCCCTAAAGGTGACTGAAGATCAATGAGTTGAAAGCCAAGAAGTTTCAGATTTGTCACAGTGTGTCAAGTTTACAACTGTCCCAACAAGTCAACAAGCTCTTACTCTATGGCTTTCTCATTTGGTCAGACCCAGAGATACAGAGAAGGCTTTAGGGACATAGTTCTTTTTTCCATTTCTTTCTCTTTATTTATTTTTAATCATTTTATTGGGAGTTCATACAACTCTTATCACCATCCATCCATTGATCCATTGTATAAAAAGCACATTTGTTGCCATCATCATTCTCAAAACATTTTCTTTTACTTGAGACCTTGATATCAGCTCCTCATTTCCCCCCTTCCTCCCCCACTCTAGCTTCCTCACAAACACTTGATAACTTGTTCCCCCAATTATTTTATTGGGGGCTGTTACAGGGGCATAGGTTTTATTCCAGGAAGTTTTACAAAAGTGATGACCCAACGAGTTCTCAAGGAACCCTGGTGGCATCGAGGGCTGTTTAAGGTCAGCCATTGGAACCCTCTAGCTGCCATGAGAGAAAAGAAGGACCTCTCTCCCCTTGCACAGATTTACAACATTGGAAGCACAGAGGGCAAGATATAATCCATCTTCTAGGGCAGTGGTTCTCTACCTGTGGGTATTGACCCCTTTGGGTGTTGAAGGAGCCTTTCACAGGGGCCTCCTGATTCCTAACGGTAGCAAAATGACAGTTATGAAGTAACAACAAAAGTAATTTCATGGCTGGGGGCTCACCACTATATAAGGAACTGTATGAAAGGGTTGCGGCAGTAGGAAGGTTGAGAACCACCGCTCTAAGCTCTCTGTGAGTCAGAATTGACTCAATGACAGTGAGTGTGCTTTTGGAAGAGCATTCCCAAGAGATTAGGCAACGCTCTTTGGCTCCCTGAGCTTTTCCCTCTGATGGTCTCGCCTGCTTCAGTGGTTGCTATTGTAAAACAGCCTGTTTACTTTGTGAACACTCTTGGTCAATTTAAGGAAGCCAGAGGTCAGGCTTATAGTTGGTTGATGATCTGTCAAATGATTGTGCCCTCCTGCCTCCTTTTTCATATCCATTTCATCTTTCACACTCACCTCCCTTTCCCAAGAGAGTTTCTTAATGCTGGTTCTTGGATCCTCTACTTTGGAGATCGCCCAGAATTTCCCAGGGACACATCGCTCCAACTTCTTATTCCCAATTCAAATTTGCTTAACTTGTCTGGTTAACTTATCTTGAACTAAGCTCACCCAGGGTGTTAGTGGCAGAAAATGGAACATTATAACTTCCTCTAGTTGTTCACAGTTCTACTATATTTTTAAAAGTCAGGAATTTCTAAATGTAGAAATTGATTTTAAGAATAAAATGCCGTTCGTGGTCCGAGTCAAGGAGGGAGAGATTTTTAGACAGAGCAGCTGCCCAGGGTCCCTTTCATCATAATATGGACTCATTTGAGAGGGTGCAAACGTATACTTAGAGGAAACACATGGGCAATGTCTTTAACACACACACATTTGTTATATCCAATCAGTTCCAACGCATGAAGATCCTGGGTGCTACAGACTAGAATGTTCTACAGAATTTTCTTGGTTGTAATTTTTGGAAATAGATTTTCTTTCTACTGCAGTTGGATTTAAACCGATAACTTTTTAGTTAATAGTTGAATGTAAACTATGTGTACTACCCCAAATCCAGAGAGCTTTTTCTTTGAAGGCAAAATGAATGGAACCTGGCCATTGTGATAAATTGATCTCATTACTTTCGATTCATCCCCATGCCCCGCTGTCCCTGTTGGTGTATTTTGCCTTTGATTGAAAGTCATATCAATTTTAATTAAGGAATTATACTAGATAGACCACAGAATTATAATTTACCAAGTTGACAACAAAGGCAACAAATGTTTAAACACATTTTGTATTTTACCCCCACTAGGAGTTGTGGTTAAAATATACATGAGCAGCTCACAGTAAAATAGAGGTGAATGGTGTGTAAACAAACATGCTAATAATATGTTTTTGGATTTTCTAAGTTTAGGCATCACACTTTGTGTATACATATATATTATGGTGAAAATGTCACATATATTATTTCACTAGGTCTTCAAAATAATCCTAGAGACAATCTTGCTCTTATCTATATTTACTATTTTATCATGTAGGAAATGGAAATACAGAGAAGTGGAGCAAATTGATCAATAGTAATTAGTAATACACTGGTGGTGCTTAACTTCAGATCAGTCCAGGTAAGACCTAGGTTTTGAGCGGCCTTCTTTATCAAAAGAATTTAGAATTACTAATAAAAATTGTCTTTCAGGGCCTCAAAGAACTAAAAATTATATCATTATAAATGAGGGGGAAAACAGATTGGGGACATAAAGTCCATCAATAGGGGAACTGACATCTTCTTACAGAGCGATTGCAGGGAGATGAGTTAGTCAAGGTACAGTGTAGCAGCAGTGAAATATGGAACTTTCCTCTAGTTCTTCCTCCTCCAATAATTTTATTGGGGGCTCTTAGAGCTCTTATAACTTTCAATGCATCATTTGTATCAAGCATATTTGTACACGTTTCCATATTCATTTCCATATATTTTCTACGTGAGCCCTTGGTATAAGCTCCTCTTTCACTCCTTCTCTAGTTCTTACATGCTTCCTCCAACCCACTATCATGATCCCAAGTCTACCTTACAAGTCTAGCTAGACCAGGAGAGGCACACTTGTACAGAAAGGACCCAGAAACATAGGGAATTCAGGATGCTTGATCCCTTCAGGACTTACAGTGGTGAGAATCGTGATGCCAGGAGGGTGGAAGGAAGGTGGAGTAGAAAGGGGAAACCGATTGCAGGGATTTACATGCAATTCCCTGGGGTATGGACTACAGGGAAATGGGTAAAAGAGCACATTGGACAGTGTATGATATGACACAAATAATGATAATTGGTAAATTATTAAAGGTTCATGGGGGAAATTCAATCAATACACCTTTCTTCAGCATTATGTAACAACCACTAAACTTGTGGCTAAGAAACTGAAGTTCATCAACTTCTTCATCCTGAAATTAATCAAACATGTGATCAAGCTGAGTTGATAATTATTGGTCAAGCTGAGTTGATAATTACTGGTGATTATAATGCAAAAGTTGGAAACAAAAATGTAGGCACAGTCGTTAGAAAATATTGTCTCAGTGATAGAAAATGAAGCTGAAGAGCTAGAGATCACCTGGCAGAGTTTTGCAAGGCTCATAACTTCTTGATCCCAAATATCTTTTTCAACAACACAAAATGTGGCCATACATACAGACTTCTCCAGATAGAGAGCATAGAAATGAAACTGACTACATCTATGGGAAGGAATGGTGAAGAAGCTAAATATCAGCATCTAAAACCAGGCCAGGGGCCTACTGTGGAACAGACCACCAATTGCTCATCTATAAGTTCAGGTTGAAGTTGAAGAAAATGGAAACAAGTCCAGGAGAACCAAAATACAACCTTGAATACATTGCCCCTGAAAATGGAGAACATCTCAAGAGGGAATTTGACCCACTTCACACTAATGACAACAGCTATGGGATTACGCCAAGAACACCAAAGAAACACCCACGGATTTGAGCTATGGCGCTAGAAAAGAATATTGCAAGTACCATTGACTGACAAAAGAACGAACAAGTCTGTTTCAGAACAAGTGCGAGCAGAATGGTCCTTGGAGGCAAGGACAGTGGGACTTCATGTGACATATTTTGGACATGCTGTTAGAAAGGACTGGTCCCTGGAGAAGGACTTCATGCTAAAGCAGAGGGGCAGTGAAAAAGAGGAAGGCCCTTGACCAGACAGGTTGATACAGTGGTTGCAACAATGGGCTTAAAGATAAGGATAATTGTGGGGGTGTCTAAGGAAAGGCACCTAACAACAACAATAAAAACTAATCATGAAGATGAATATTCATAAAAGACAAGAAAATATAATACTGTATATTGAGCATTTAAAATTTAGCAAAATGACATGACTTTTAAAATTAACACAATAGTGCATATAAATAAAATTCATTCTTTCTTCTAGAATGATTGATCAAATTTTATTTGTGGAGGAATGCATAAAACACATTTGAAATTCAGTTATAGGTGTATGCCTCACAGTCACTGGAATCTCATAAATTTTATTTCACTATTTTCCATTAAAAGAGTGTGATGAATTT